>JBBPRR010000690.1:0-17999 GCA_038093115.1 Hortiboletus flavorubellus | reverse complement strand
GAGCATTTTTCCTCGGACCGGTCGCCCCCCCGGGCGTCCGCCTTAGTGTATTATGTAGAGCTAGCTCTGTCAGTTGCTACATAATAAATAACACTTGTCCAAAAAAAAAAAGAGAATAGCGGCTTTGAAACCGTGGCCTACATTTGCGCCGGTGACTATCGACTTGTCGCTGACGCTCAGCGTTTGGAATGGGGACTGTCGTCCGCTGTTCGCGGAGAAAGGAACGGATGCCGAACTTCCTGGCGATATAAAGAGTCGGAACGCCACACAAAAACAACAAGAGTCACAATAAGTACTGTAACTGACTCAATCCTTAGTCGGTGACACAGGGTGAGTGGCTTCGACTGATATACACTTCTACCAGTGGTTGCCAGTGTCTCCGTCATATCAGGATAGACAGATGAACTCGATCCCTGCTCACTGGCGCTGTACAGCCGGGTGACTCCCTGTGCGGCGTGCTCGCTCCTTGACGCGCTCCACCATCACGTGATCGTGATCCACCTCTGCTTGCCAGAGTGTGAAGGAGTGGGAGACGGTCAAGCGACCACAAAAACAGGGTTTCCCGCACCACTCAAGAGCAGGATGATGAGGGGTAACCGCCTGAGGTGCCGCCGAGGCCAACGAGAGCGATGAGAACGGCTCTGGCATGTTTTACTACAAATATTATAATAGAAGCTTCCAACCTGTGAATCCGTATAGTAAACCAGGGTGGACTGATGAGTGTGAGCGCACTGATGCGGGAGAGCGCCAGCCGCAGGGTCGGATCCATTTGGTACAAGTGCGAACCTCGGATGTGCATGTGGAGCACGAGAACCCGTTCCACGTCCCCATCTATGTGCCCGCTTCGAGCGCACTTCTCCATACAGGTCCACCGACATCTCCGAGAATTCTCTCCACCTCGACCTGCTCCAAATTAAGGATAACCTTGCGCTCGCCTACCGGTTTTCGTGCCGCTGTAAACCCATCTTCCATGAGCATCGCCCGTGATGCAAGGAGAGAGTCCGAGACGAAGGTGAGCTCCCGAAGCGTGGGTGCACGGGTAGACACTCCCTCTCCAAAGGTCTCCACATAGATGAGGTGTTGGCGCTCAACCTGTTGAACGTAACAATGGTTACGTCGCTAAGTGATGAGATCGAAGAACTCACTTCCCCCCATTTAATTTCTTCGACTCCCTCCCTCTTCATACACTTGACCAGCGCTGCTAGCATAATTCTCTCGTGTAGACTCAGCTCCTTCAAGAATGCGGCCGTTGGACTATTCTGCATCACTTTAATAACCTCCATAACATCTTCCGTACTCGCAGCCTTTCCCTTTGGATGTACGAGTTCGACGGTACGTCTGCAGATATCCAAAACGCGGCGAGCATCACCAGAAATAGAGGACACTTTCATGGAGGCAAATTTGACACCGTCAGTAGTAATGACATCGTGTTGGTGTTGAGAGGGGAGGTTTTCTTTGGCGGCGAGAAGACGTGCGAGTACAATTTCCTGGAGTTGTGCAGTCGCGTATGGCTGAAAATTTATTCGGGTCATACCTTTATAAGTGGTTAAATTACATCGGGAGAGTCCCATCAGTGTTCTCTTACCCAGTCGACTCCGAACGCGTCCGCTCATAACCCTTTCCGGGAGGTCCATCGTATTTGCGACTGCAAGCACTACGAGCTTCGAACCGGCTAATGTTGGCCAATTAAAAAAGTTATATACGACGTCCTGTTTAGTCGTGACCAGCTGGTCCAGTTCATCCATCAATACAACACTAGCGAGCCAAGGAGGGATCATCAGTTGCGGACATCACCAATCGAGAATCACTACCAACCATGCATGACCACCGGGACCCGCTCTAACACCAGCACTGAAGTGGCTGCTAAGTCGCTTTAGAGCTTCCTTCGAACTGACCTTGAGATGACCCCCTGTGGAGATATCGTGACCCGAGATCGTTTCCCAAAGGAGGTTATAAGCTGCCGCTGGCTCGGGAATTCTCAGTCCGTTGATCTCGACGTATGTGAATGGGATTGTTTCCTTCGCAGGACCATGAGAAACAGCCGCCTGTGAAGGATACCGGACGCACCCCATTCTCCGCCATGCGCTTAAGTTCGCGTACAACAGCATGGACAGTAGCGGTTTTACCAGTTCCAGGGACTCCTGAGATATCTAAGAGAGCAAACAGTTAGAGCTCCTAGAACAGACACCGAAGTACCCACAAACACACCCTCCATTCCCTTCTTCCAGAAGTTCCTCTACCGTGCGCAAAACACGGCTGTACTCTTCTCCCCGGCAAGGGAGAATGTCCGGACGTGCAGCCACGTGTAAAACATGCATGGCTCTCAACCACGCGTCTTGGGGTAACTTCTGTAGCTGCTTATAATGTTCTCGCGTTAAGTCTGGAGGCGGGAGGCGCACAACTGCTCCTTTGCGGTTATTTCTCTTCCGAATGGCAGCTTTAGAATGAGGGGTTGGCGCAGCCAGCTTGTTTGAGCGACTTTTTCGAGGTGTAGACTTGGATGGGGTGCTGACTGTGCGTCTACGTTTCCGGGATGGTGTTTTTGGGAGATCATCCTCGAGCACTTCGCTGTGAGCGTCGGGTTCAGTGTCGTGATCATCAGCATCTGTGACGGGGAGTTCGTCATCATCACTGTCCTCCACGGGTTCTTCGTGCTCGTAGTTAGTATCCGTTTCATGCGTAGAAGACTCGTCCGCCTCAATGATCTTCTTCAGTCTTGGGTGTTTCCGAGCCGGGGTAGACTTCTGTCTTGGGGACTTTACGGGAACGTTCCAAGATCGCCCGCTGGCCTGTTCTTCGTCTGACTCCAAGAGCGCGCGCTGTTTGTGACGACTCCAGGCAAAATCGTAGTAGAGCCCTTTCCTGGAGTCGAGGGCGAAGCGACAATAGAACAGAGTAACATCATTTTGTCTGAAATTTGCTGAACGTGTAGACCTGGAGGACACGACCTGAGTGGAGCTCTCGTTGGGGGTGAGGTCGGTTACGGTGCAGTGGCGAACGACATTCGAAGGTGGCAAAATTGCTTCCGTGTCCAGGGTGAAGTACACTTCGTTCTTTCGACGTGGTTTGAACCTGACTAAGAAGATGATATTCGATGACTCACCTCGATGTGCTCCCTTCGCGGACGCACGCGAGGAAGTTCGATTGGCCGTTGAAACCAATGTATCCGAATAAACATATTAGCCTGCGCTCCATCCGAATCGTCTGTCTTGAGCTCCCACATAGATGCAATGACCCCAACACTGTCATACCTCGCAGCACCTGTTGAAACGCACACCGTATCCCCGGTTTTGAATACCTCGCGAGTACTCGCCTCGGATCTCGACCGCGGCTTGGACGATGGAAGAAGTGACCTCGAGCGGGTAAACGAGCGGTAAAATACAGTCTCCATGTTGGACGGGGGTCTCCAATTCTCATCCTCTGCCAGGGTTTGGTAGTCTTGGGGGATGGAGGGTCTAGCGTAGAACGGTTCGGACGACCACAGCGTGGATTTGTCGGTCCATGCGCTGGGGTGTACCGGGGTGACAAGTTGCTGGTAGCGTTTCGAGCGACGCGAAGGCGTTCCCTGAGTCGACATGAAGAGCGTTGCTCGGGAATGTGACAACACGTCTGTCACGCGTTTCCATGGAACACTAGCCCAACTTGGACGAATCCCTCGATGATCTTTATCCACCAACACGACTCGCTCGCCGGTGAGCATCGCTGCCAATCATCCAGTGCTATCGCTTCAATCACTTGCAGATAAACATGCTCGTTCTCCATGGATCATCCGCGCTCACAGAAACAAGGCGCCAGATCCTTCTCCGTAGCATCCAGGCTATAAATGGCGACATCGTGTCTGTAGACGCTCTATTCATTCATCTCATCAAATGCCGGACCCAGGCGTTTGAGCAGGGGCTCAGCAAAAGTGAATCGCCTCACAGGCAGTCACTTGCTGCCCTTCTTGACTATGGCGACAATATCCAATTACCCAGCACAACAGACAGCCTCCAAACCAATCAAAACATTGTCTATGTTATCCCGAGAGCAGGCTCTATATCTCCCTGGAGCAGTAAAGCAACAGATATCGCTACCATCTGCAACCTCGGAGAGCACGTTGAGAGAGTCGAGCGAGGAATCGCATACGCTTTTCATTTGAAACAAGGCAAGACAGTGGACCATACGGCGATCTCCCAGATCTCGCATTTACTCCATGATCGTATGACGCAAGGCATCCAACTCGTTCTACCTCATGAAGATGTGATATTCAGGCATTCCGATCCCGGCCCTTTGCGCACAGTCGAGTTGACGGGCCAAGCCGATGAAACGGCGGATCCCGCCGGTGCCAGAGAACGTCTGCTCGCAGCTAACAAAGCGCTGGGCCTTGCCCTCGCATCCGACGAAATCGATTATTTAGTCGATGCTTTCGTTGCTGGAGCCTCTCCCATCAACCGCAACCCCACTGATGCAGAGCTCTTCATGTTCGCTCAGGTCAACTCGGAGCACTGCAGGCACAAGATCTTCAATGCTTCCTGGACCATCGATGAAATCCCTCGCGATAAATCACTTTTCCAGATGATTAAAAATACAGAAGAGAAATGCATCAACAAAGCTATCTCGGCCTACTCTGATAACGCGGCTGTCCTCGAAGGTCCCACCATACCTATATTTGGACTCTGGGGCCAAGGATCCAAAGAAACACGGGTCTATACCTCGGCAGAAATCGGGCCCAATCCCATCCTCATCAAAGTCGAGACCCACAATCACCCTACAGCAGTTTCTCCGTACCCAGGGGCGGCAACAGGTTCCGGTGGGGAAATCCGTGACGAAGGCTCCGTCGGCCGAGGATCCAAGCCCAAAGCTGGCTTGGCTGGCTTTACTGTATCCAACCTCCGTATCCCGGGCTATGAGCAACCATGGGAAACCGACTTTGGTCGACCATCCCACATCGCATCGGCCCTGGAAATCATGATCGATGGTCCACTGGGTGCGAGCGCGTTCAATAATGAGTTTGGACGGCCAGCCCTTGCCGGTTATTTCCGCACGTTCTCGGAGTCTGTACCCGCTTCGGAGGATGGGGTGAAGGAAATCAGGGGGTATCACAAACCTATCATGATTGCTGGTGGTTACGGAAACGTACTCCCAACATTCGCGAGGAAGTCGACCATCAAGCCTGGCGCGAAGATCATCGTGTTAGGAGGCCCTGGAATGCTGATCGGTCTAGGAGGCGGAGCTGCGTCTAGTTTGGTTTCCGGTGCTAGCTCCGCAGAGCTTGATTTTGCGTCTGTGCAGCGAGACAACGCAGAAATACAGAGACGCTGTCAGCAGGTTATTGACGCGTGCACAGGACTAGGAGATGGGAACCCGATTCAGAGCGTCCATGATGTTGGGGCAGGCGGGTTATCTAATGCCTTACCCGAGTTGGTGCATGATTCCCGACTCGGGGCGACGTTTGAGATACGAGACATTCTCGTTGCAGATAGCTCCATGTCGCCGATGGAGATCTGGTGCAATGAGAGTCAGGAACGATACGTACTTGCTGTCTCCGCGGAGAAGACTGGTCATTTCAAGGCGATTGCGGAACGAGAACGGTGCCCGTACTCCGTCGTTGGTTACGCTACGGAGGAGGAAGTGTTAATCGTCACCGACCGCCTCTTTGGCCAGGATGTTATCAACCTGAAAATGTCCACCCTGTTTGGCAAACCACCCCGTATGTCCCGGAAGGACAAAACGCGAAAGGTTGCTTTCAATAACTTTGACACGTCCCTGTCCACGTATCTTCCTAACATTACCGACCCTATCTCGGCTGCGGTCGATCGCGTACTTCGCCTTCCGTCCGTTGGTTCAAAGTCCTTCCTAATCACTATCGGAGACAGGTCCATCACCGGTCTAGTTACGCGCGATCAAATGGTTGGCCCTTGGCAAGTTCCCGTTGGTGACGTCGCCGTTACCCGCTCCTCCTACGGTTTTGACGTCCTCGCTGGAGAAGCTATGTCGATGGGCGAGAGAACTCCCGTAGCTCTCCTCAGCCCCGCCGCATCGGCGCGCATGGCGATCGCTGAGTCTTTGACCAACATCGTTGCAGCGGCTATCCCGGACATCTCCCTCGTCAAGCTAAGTGCTAACTGGATGTGCGCTGCGTCAAAGGAAGGAGAAGGCGCGGGATTGTACGAAGCTGTCACTGCTGTAGGTTTGGAGCTTTGCCCTGCACTAGGACTCGGTGTGCCGGTCGGCAAAGACTCAATGTCCATGTCAATGAAGTGGGGGCAAAGGGACGGACAACGAGAAGTCAGTGCGCCTTTGTCGCTCATCGTGACTGCATTTGCGTCCGTGGATAACATTTCCACGACTTGGACACCCCAACTCCGCACGGATGTAGGCGAGCCGACTGTCCTTATATTTTTCGATCTTGCAGGAGGGAAGAAGCGCATGGGTGGATCAGCACTGGCGCAGGTGTTCAAGGAGATCGGATCGGAGGCACCCGACGTCGTTGATCCTTCCGTACTCAAAACCTTCTTCAAAGGCTGCCAGGCCGCCAGGAAAGCAGGCTTGGTTCTAGCCTATCACGACCGCTCTGACGGTGGTTTGTTTACTACTCTTGTTGAGATGAGCTTCGCCGGCCGGGTCGGCACAGACATCACACTTGATCCGTTAGGTTCTTCCGGAGAGGCTATTGCGACGCTATTTAACGAGGAGCTTGGTGCTGTCATTCAAGTGCGCAAGCATGCAGTTGACGAACTGAAGTCTACGTTCGCCAGGGAGGGATTCCCTGTTTCTTCGATCTCCAAGATCGGTAACGTGAGCGAAGATCCCACCAACCAGGCTTTCGTTATCCGGGAAAACTCTAGCATACTGTTCTCTCGAACTCGGGGAGAGCTTCAGGAAATTTGGTCGGAGACGTCGTTCAGGATGCAGAGCCTTCGCGATAACCCTACTGCTGCGAAACAGGAATTCGACCTCATACGCGACTCAAGCTACAAGGGCATATACTACGAGCTCACCTTCGCATACAACCCATCCCCCTTCCGCAACCCGACGCATCGTCCCAAAGTCGCCATTCTACGAGAACAAGGTGTCAACGGCCATGTTGAAATGGCTTGGGCATTCGCCGAAGCCGGCTTCGATGCCATTGACGTACATATGTCCGACATTCTAAGCGGCAAAGAGTCTTTGACCAACTTCCGTGGGTTAGCTGCCTGTGGTGGCTTCTCTTACGGCGACGTTCTTGGAGCCGGAAAAGGCTGGGCTCACTCAGTTCGTCTTAACGAACTCGCGAGAAGAGTGTTCCAGCAGTTCTTCGAGAACGACAGCACATTCACACTTGGCGTATGCAACGGATGCCAGTTCCTCAGCCATCTCCGTGAGCTGATACCTGGTGCGGCGAACTGGCCCAATTTCAAGCAGAACGCTAGCGAGCGATTCGAAGCGCGCGTCTGCATGGTCCAGATCTCGCAAAACGAAGCCACTCGGCGTTCTGTATTCCTCCGCGACATGGTCGGCTCAAAGCTCCCCGTCCCTGTCGCGCACGGAGAGGGACGAGTATCTTTCGCGAAAGGCGCCCCTCAGCTCCAGGCCTTCCGTGCTGCAGGTCTCATCGCTACCCAATATGTGGATTCCGAGGGATCTCCTACTGAAGTGTACCCTATGAACCCCAACGGAGGGGTTGATGGCATCGCTGGGGTGCAGACACCGGACGGAAGGGTGCTTGCCCTGATGCCTCACCCAGAACGGGCGACCACTCTGGAGAGTAATAGTTGGCACCCACCTACATTTTCAGAGGCTTGGAATGGTGTGGGTCCGTGGTTTAAGTTGTTCCAGAGCGCGAGAGCCTGGGTGAATTGATAGTGAGTTATTTCGCGTTGTGCGCTATTCAAGAACTTGATGTGTCTTGATGTGTGTTGTCAGAAGCCGAACCTTCGAGACCGAGTCAATGATCATCTGCAGGAATATTTAACGTTGTAAACTATTCAACGGCATGATGTATGTCGTCAGAACTAGAAAGTAGAACTAAGATCTTTGATCACTTGTAGCAATATTTATCGTTTGCACCGCAAAGATGTAGACGTATGACATCGTCAATGAAGCAAATGGTTTAAGACAGCGAATTGTGTGGGCGCTATAGCGCTAATGAATGGTTGTTTACACGTGTTGTTCAACGGACTCGGAACCTAACAAACCAAAATAACGCGGGCTTAAGTGATCACGACACGTACCGCGACTCACTGACTTTAAAAATCACCATTTTAAAAACTATCCTTTGAAGAGGCACACGGATTCTTATATGAGCGACAGTGCTCTATTCTTCACAGATCCAGATGATTTGGATGTATCTGGGGTACCAGCAGAAACCGTCCAGGATGCGGAAGCTGTCGCTATGGACCTTCCAGGGTCTATCCAGCCAGGAGTAGTACCGATCACGTCCCAACAAGTCCGTGAAAAACGACTATTTTTTCCTGACAGTGACGACGAGGATATTCCAAATTTCGAACCTCCGCTAAACTCTATCACTGCGATGACTCCTCTAGCAATAGGTGCAACCGATGACTCTGGAAGCGACCTCGAGCTGCCCTCCATCGAAGAAGTACCACGCGCGTCGAGCGTCAGCAGTATGTCTTCCGTAGTTTCGAGGGACCCCTCTCCCCCTATCCTGCCTCAAACCACCCTTCGGTCATCCTCACCTCCACTCAAGAGAAGGCGCCTCTCATTGTCTACAGAACCTAAATTTTCAGTTGGATCAGATGCCATGTACCTGGGTACTTTCCTAGTCCCCAACGCTTGGAGTACGGTCAAGGGTTCGAGTTACATCAAACCAGGGGACGAGATCAGAATCGAAAGGGATAGTCCTCAGGATACTAGTGCCGCAGCAACAGCCTCGGTCAAAGGAAAGAAGAAGCAACTCACCCTCAAGGCGATGCTGAAGTCTAAGCCAGTCAAAAATGTGAAACGGAAGACAGATACGATTGTCCGACTTACGAACAAAGGGGGGTTCGGTAGGTGCATTGTTGTGCAATAGTAGCAGGTTACGTGACCTGTTGAAAGAATTCGGCCGACTACCACAAGATATCGCTGGATGGGTGTCAAAGTTGTTAGACATGGGTAATTTTATTTCCCCCTTCTTGAGGCTATGTTCGTTCATCCACCAAGGTTTGATTGACTTCAGGGGCAGTACAATGATCGATTGCCCACCTGTCCTCTACTCAGGTGCAGACATGATCGTCTCTCTCTCTGTTTATATTTCCATTTCGGCGTTCAAGCCCATTAACGCTTCGGACGCTTCCACACATCCCAAAGTAATGTTTGGACAAGGGAAGGAAAGTGAGGAAGAACAATCTCTCCGCGAACGAAAATCTGCACTCCTAGTCCTATTCGATGCTGTCAATCTCCGACCCCGCGCTAGTGCACGAGCTTCAAGTAACGACCAAATTCCTGGTGAACGGCAAAATGAAATGTCCGTGCAGAAACCGGCAGGAACAAAGAAAACGAGGACCGAAATAGTAGGCGACGGGGAGGAAATTGAAGTTGAAGAGGGCGAAGAGTTGTCTGACAATCAATTGGACCTAATTTACCGAAGGTGATCGAATTATGTTTCAGTGGACAGCACCATCTGATTCCACGTCCACAGGGCACAGCAACACGACCAGACTATGGAAGAGATGGATCCTCCAGCGACATTTACGCTCACATTAAGGGGATATCAGAAGCAAGCACTGACGTAGGTCAAAATTCTTATGGGAAACCTGCGCACTTACCGTAGAGTAGGTGGATGCACTCTATGGAGTCTGGTGAAGTCTCCGCAAGAGAGGCAACATCCATGCATCCTTTGTGGAGCGAGTAAGTCTTGAGCTACCTTCTAGGGCTACGCATCACGACGAATCTTCAGATATGCGTTCCCTGCCGAACAGTGCAATGGATTGATCGATCTAACTGACGATGACAAACCGTTCTATTTCAACCCTTTCTCCGGTGAACTCAGCTTGGACTTCCCCAAGGCCGAGCGAAGACTCAAAGGTGGAATTTTGGCGTAAGTTTTCGCACATTTCGCATGGCGTCAAACTTACCAACCCTCCTAGAGATGGTAAGCATTGCCACCTTTGCTGATATAGACTGATGTTCGAGCGACCACGTCTTAATAGAAAGTGAGCATGAAGCGAACCTCGCATTTTATCTGACTGACCTTCATTCAGTGGGAATGGGCAAGACGATCATGATTTCAGCCTTAATCCACACCAATAAAGGACCAGAACCTATTAATCGTGATGACAAAGAATCCAGTCGTGGTCGTCAGTTGAGACTGGACAGTGCATTCCGAGCCGTCCCACTCAACGAAACGAAACGACCAGCCAAGGGTCCCTGCGCGACCCTGGTCGTCGCTCCGACATCTCTTCTCTCGCAATGGTCTGACGAACTGGAACGTTCCAGCGTTTCTGGTACCGTGCGAGTTATTGTCTGGCATGGGCAAAATAGGTTAGATCTGGACGGCTTAGAGACTGAAGAAGACAGTGAGACAGGCATACCCGTCGTCATCACCTCTTATGGCGTCTTGGCATCAGAGCATTCTAAGTTTGAAAAAACAAATGGACAATCGTCAGTCTACCAAAGTAATGTTCGATTTTCTTATCTAACCAACTACTGACTTGCCATTGTAGTCGAGTGGATGAGGGTCATTCTGGACGAGGCACATCATTGTAAATCAAGAACGAGTAAAACTGCCCGTGCCGTGTACGCACTCCGAGCAAGGCGGAAGTGGGCCGTGACGGGAACACCAATCGTAAACAAGCTCGAGGACCTTCACTCCCTCTTGTGAGAGATAGTATTCTTTGTCGGAGCGCCATGCTCACTTCCAGAGCAGAAAATTTCTGGATTTCACTCCGTGGTCATCTTACTCCTTTTTCCGCTCGTACGCATCAATTTTCGATGGTCCCTTGATCACGACTTAAGGCTGCCTCTAGGTTTATCACGTTACCATTTCTCGCTCGCGACCCCAAAGCGATCGAGATAGTGCAAGTCATTTTGGAGAGCATTATACTCCGCAGAGAGAAGAATATGCGGGACAGCGATGGAAAACGGATCGTAGAGCTGCCCCCAAAGGAAGATACCATCGAAACTCTTCACTTCTCCACCGCGGAGCAGAAAATTTATGACTCTATCTACGCTACCGCCAAACGAAATTTCGATCAACTTAATGCCAAAGGACTAGTCGGCAAGAATTATACTCACATTCTTGCCATGCTGATGCGGTCCGTACTTGACAGAGGGTGTACTTTCCTATGGCTAATAAGCGGCATCCCAGCTTGCGACGTGCCGTGCTGCACCCGGACCTTGTCGTGGACCCCAGAGACCAAATGAACGAGTTACCATCAGGCTCAGAATGTATTGAGATCGACTCCTTGGTACACGACGTTGCCGAGCAGCAAGCCTCTGGCGCCTCAAACATGAACATGTCCTTCGCGAAGAACGTACTCTCCAACCTTGCGACGTCCCAGACAGATGAATGCCCTATCTGTCTGGATGTGATGGAGACTGCAGTCATCATTCCCCAGTGTTTGCATCGTTGGTAAGAGTGACCTACTTCTTGCGGCGCCTGCAACCTATATCGTTCTTAGCTGCAAGGATTGTATCATTTCTTATATAACGGCCTGCGGCGAGCGAAGCGAAGAAGGACGCTGTCCTTCCTGTTCTCGAGGCCCCATCAAGGAGAATGAGCTGATAGAGGTTTTGAGACCAAAGTCCGAAGATGCAACGAGCACGACACCTCTCCCTTTAGTGGACGACACCGTTATAGGGCCCGTGACTGCTCCAGCGGTTGAGCTACGTCGTAACGACTTCCGCTCCTCTACAAAACTCGATGCTTTGATTCAAAGCCTGTGTGAGTCGTCCTTTGATCACTTGACGGTGGGAGATGATCATGATTATCAAATAGGTCGTCTGCGAGATCAAGATCCATGCTTCCGTGCAATCGTTTTCTCCCAGTTTACCTCGTTCCTCTCGCTCATATCTACAGCGCTTGACCGCGAACGTTTCGCATGGTACCGTTTTGATGGTTCCATGGACGTAAAAAAGCGTAGCGCGGCGATCGCCGAGTTCAAACAGAATGAGCGCAAGCCCAAAGTTTTGATTGTTAGCCTGAAGGCAGGCGGGGTTGGGCTAAATGTAAGGAATCGCTCTCTCTCGATGAACTTTACTAATCATACAGATAGCTCACATGTGCCAATCATGTATTCATGGTAAATCGTCAGTGCTCTGGAAGGCAAATCTGACACTAGTTCTAGATGGATTGCTGGTGGAACGCGGCAATTGAGAACCAAGGTACATTGCCCATTGAATTATACCTACGCGAGTGACACCAATACCATCCACAGCAATTGACCGAGTCCACCGCATTGGCCAGGAGAAAACAGTCTATGTCAAGCATTTCATCGTAAGAGGACCCCATTCTGCATCCCTTCAACATTGATGTTCGCCCAGGTTGAGAACACCATCGAAAGAAATATCCTAGAGATCCAGAAGCGCAAGACTGCCATCATCAAGGAAGCGTTTCGAGGAGCGAATAAGTCAGGGAAAGCAGATCCCGAGAGCTTAGAAAATCTCAAACTTATCTTCGGTGATAATTAAGTACATAGTACTCCGAGCCAGCGTATGCACACGGAATGCTAGTGGTTCGGTGTCTATCGTGTCTACCCTGCGTCTCACTCTACGTTTCCAAAATTTGTCTTTGCTCTGAGGGCCTGCAAGTCCAAATGTTTACTTACGGAGGTGAACTTGGTCCTCTCGTGACGAGGGTTTATGTTATGTTGCCAATGCCCTGAACGATGTTCTTGCTCCCAACCTGGATCCAGAAGCCAATGAGCCCATTCTCCAGCTGTATATGAATGATGCTCGCTGTCCTGACGTTGTTTATCATGATGGTAGTACCTATTAACTTGCAGGAAGTTCGTGAGCTTCCCCATGGGATCGAGAACCCCCGGTACTTATGCATCTGCGATAAAGTTACTGGAATCCCTTCTGATACGGATATAGAACAGGGACGAGTATTCAACATCGCTGAAGTTGGTCGTGATGTAGTACTGTACAACGAAAGCTGGCTGTGGCAGCGATTTTGTAAATTGTCTTCGTATGTAATGCAAGCCCAGTCCGGTCCGGCCGGAATTCGACGTGGGAGACACAGATCCATGTTCAACTACAGAATAGTAATAGAATGCAACACGATCCAGCAAGACAACGCAAGGAATTTGGGAGAAAGTGACGGAGACGAGGTGCATTAAACTGCATTCTTGCGAGCGCAGCCGCCGAGATGTCTTCTTTCAGCCTCCAGGTTCCTATAAAAAAAAAGATATCCGTCGACGAGCGAAATGCAACACATAGTCTGCTAATACGTACCGCTTGTTGACAATGCTGTCAGGGCCAGTATAGATGAGGGTGTCGTAGACCAAAGCTCCAACTTGGCCACCCAAGATAGGGCCGAGTATTGGGCACCAAAGCCAATATTGATTCCTAAAGTCAAAGACTTGGGGGAGTGAAATACGCTGATAATATGAAGTACGAAATGCATACCTCCTTTCCCGTAGCCAACCATGGCTGTCAAAATCCGCGGACCAAGATCACGGGCAGGATTGATTGCGCCTCCCGTTTCCATGCCAAAACTGAGCCCAATGGCAAGGACAGTGAAGAAGAGTGCCAGAGGGACGATACCCGGTGTAGATGGGCCATTACTATACTTATCCGTTACCATAAAGATCGCAATGAGCAACATAGCGGTTCCCAAAAACTAGAGAGGTGAGCTCATGTAAGATGTATAAAGCAAAGTGGAATTCACCTCGGCAAAGAAGCAAGAGACAGGAGTCATATAGTCTGCCTTCAATCTTAATTAGCCTAGATCTTCAACAAGGAATTTGCAGAACACACAGCATATGTTCCGAATAGGTCACCTGTTCCAGAGATGGTACGGACGTCTGTCCCACCTTCGTAGAGGTTGATGGCATGGTAGAAATTGGCGTAAACTGTACCAGCACCACAAATACCTCCGAGGAGCTGGGCTAGAATGTAGAAAGGGACTTTTTTCCAAGGGAATTTGCGGAAAGACGCGAAGGCAAGAGTGACCTGATAAGAGATAAGTGCAGGATCAATAACCAGTACAAAGCAACATGCCGCTGGGTTTACATGACCACCTGAAATTCCAAAACCGACCCATACGCCCATGGCCAAACCTGTCTAGTGTCTGAGATGTGTTCCCTAATCAACAGTAAAATCTCCTACCGATAGCCCAACCAAGGTTACGAGAGAGATATTCCTACCATCAAGATGTCAACGTTGAGCAATCCACTAGTGGTTCTCAGGCTCACTCCTTGGGGACTGGGGGAGACGGCGCGGCTGGACGATAGAACGACTTGACAGTTAACACCACAACCGAAGATGACGAGAATCATAGTTCCAAGGAATTCAGCAGCTGGCTCTCGTATATAGTCCCTAATGAGATGTATGAAGACAGCCGAGAGAGCCCAAAAGCCTGACCAACCTGATCCTTGACCAACGGTTAGGATACCGCGTACAGTATTCACAGTCTACGAAGGCAAGATGTATTTCATTGGCGTCGTGAGCGTACATGCTCGATTTCGCAGAAACGTGTGCTAAGGGCTTTTCAGCAACTTCAGACATATCGTGAAAAGGAACGATGAAAGGAGGGGAGAATGGTCTACCACACTCTTTCGAGAGTCTTTTATAGGCAGAAACGGGCCCTGTATACCAACCCTCGAGTATCACTCATACTCGAAATGTAAATGGTCGACATACGACCCCACTGTGGACTAATCGGGGATTTTCCATTTAATTGGAGGGCTGAGGAAACACGCCTCATTGAACAGGTACAAGAATGACGCAAGTGCGGCGTAGGTGTGGTTTGATCACGGACGGATCCGAGCAATCGTACTCGCATAATCAGCAAGATTAGCAAACCGAAGCACTGACCTCATCAAACTAAACCTCGTCCAGTTAAGGCGAGCACCGTCAACATGGATGAGATGGACCGGTTTTCAGGCCTGACTTTGTTCGATGTTTGGGCAGAAGGGTGCAGCATGCTCGAAATAATACTTCGTTACAGTAGCAGAATGCCCGGACTTGGACATCACAGATGCATAGTTAAGTTTTGAACAGCGCGTGGCGCCACCTGCCAGTGATTCATGACATTTCATTAACATGACTCAAACAACATGTGACATACGATGAAGCTCCGTTTCCAGGGATCGCGATGGGCAGCCAGTAATCTACGGGGAAATCCGCAGACATCTCCACTTGTCAGAGTGCTTCTTCACCTATTGAGTTTAATTGAATCTGAAGATACACAGAGCTTAGAGCAACATGACGAGAGTTTCCAAACGAAGTCCCGTGACCATCCGAATCTGGGGACTGCGAGAGGGACCAAGTCCTCATTGAGGTGTCTGAGAGCGGAACGAGCCAGTCACGCCGAACACCTAAGGCGAAAAGTGACATGAGTGGTCATCGAGGCTTCATATTCATCCCCCGAGCGACCAGCGGTAATAATGCGGGCGGCCCAGTTCATTATCATCATATTGGGCATAGTAAAAGCTCAGCACTGCGCAGTCACTCTGCATAGCTGATAAATTAATCACGACGTTCAGGTGACTGCGGCCAATGTCGCTCTTATCGAGCTCACTAACTCTTGTGGTATGACCTACAGACAAAGTAAATGATGAGAAAGCAACCTGCCAGTGATTGATAATTACCTGACGGACTCTTTGTTCTCTCCAAACCTCCCGACCACTCTCTGCAATCAGACGTATACGATCGTTTACAAGCCGTCCACATACTCTGCTGGCGTGTTCGTGTTAACAATATGCCCATCTATGCATCATAGGGATCAGTTAATAGCGCTACAAAAGCGACCGTAGTTACCGGAAGGTCCCCTCTGGCAGTGGGCCTCTGTCAGCGGGAACGACAAGGGGGGATCTACGATCTGCCTCCCAGGGCACCCGAGGGGACACGGCAGGGGCCCTTTATACCTAGTCTAGCCTATCCAACACAGGTATTATCGTACCCCGCCGGGATTTAAGTAAAAAAAGCGAGCAGAGGTGAGATGGTGACCGGGGGAGAAGACGCCCGCCAGAATTGCAAGCGCTGGGGTGGTTCATGCTAGTTTCTGGTCATGGTTTGTGCTTGAGCCGAGGAGGAACAGCCTGAGTGGCAGCGGTATGGGTACGACGTTACGCATGTGTGACGTTGTGACGTTTCGACGACTGGAGCTGTTCCTGTTCCTTGATTCACAACCACAATGGCCACTGTGTCGCCCTTCGCTCGAAGCACTGCATTCGACGAGCCCCGTCTCGGGGCGCGTGAGCAGACCGTGTGTATCCCTCGGTCCTTTTCCAGTCTCCCCTGAATGAACCCGAGCAAGCACTTTGCAGATCGAAGAGATGTACAGCGTCCCAGAGAGTTTTCTGGAAATCGAGGTTCGCAATCCCCAGACGCACGGTAAGCAGGCATTCCTTGCCAATATTCCCCGATATCGTAATTGATCATTGCCCTAGGATTTGGTCGGAAGATGTTCACCGACTACGAAGTAGTGTGCAAAGTGTGTGCTCAGTTTTTAAAAAATTCCAGTTGAGTTTGAACACGTATTGATGACTCAGACCAACATCCCTGCCTTCAAACTACGCCACTCCCTCGTGAGACGTCGTTATTCTGACTTTGAAGCGTTCCGTGATATCCTCGAACGGGAGTCTACTCGCGTCAACATTCCTCCTCTCCCCGGCAAAGTCTTC
This sequence comes from Hortiboletus flavorubellus, assembly GCA_038093115.1. Lineage (NCBI taxonomy): Eukaryota > Fungi > Basidiomycota > Agaricomycetes > Boletales > Boletaceae > Hortiboletus > Hortiboletus flavorubellus. The sequence continues at coordinate 1,248 of JBBPRR010000690.1, read as the reverse complement.
ACTAACAGGTTCTCCGATGAGGTCATCGAAGCCCGGAGGGAGGGGCTTGAACGGTTCCTTAGTATTGTTGCTGGTCACCCCCTTCTGCAGGTGTGGCCTTTCAACCTCACTTTGCCTCAAGCTCTCACATCTCCCTTCTCGCCCTAGACCGGTAGCAAAGTCCTCTGTGCATTCTTGCAGGACCCAGGCTGGGACAAGGCTCAGTGGATATAAACACTTTTATCCCGTGATCGCCTAGTCCATTCCCACTGCCGAATTCCCCCGTGTCCCGGCCCTACCTCTTTTGGATCTCTACCCAGTCTAACGTTTCCCCGCAAGGACCCCCAGGTCTTTTACCATGTACCACTACGTGTCCTCGTCTGATCCCGCGCTTGGTACTTCTTGTATATTGATATTGGTTCTCTTGCAACTCTCCTCTTCTCCTCGATGTTCAGATCATAGCACCGGAACTCGCACCACATGCATCGGGTACATAAAGTACTAGCTATGGACCCTCTTCCTTCTCAATTGTGCGTTCATGGACAACGATGTCCATAGCAGATCTGAAGCTGAGTCAGCCATCAGCGGATAAGTTCCCACCTCTTGTACTTGCCGTAAGTTAACTGCATACCCAGTCTCGACGTCCGTTAGCGTGAGGATGTCGACCGAATGCACGCCAGGAGAAATGGCAAGGAAGTCCATACGGACAGATTGACAAGTAGAAGGCTTGAGCGGGCTATAGAGGTTAATCAATACTCAGAAACACGGATAAGTAATAAACGGTGTTTCTTAACTCACCCGATCCTCACTCGGTTCTGCAAAGGCAAGATACCAGGAGGAGCGACTGAAGCCTTGAAGCCCTCCAGGATGCCTTTTCCTTTGGATCCTGGCGTAGGCTTGCTCTGTTCTGTTTTCCGCTGTCGTCTATCCATATTTGGATAGCTAACCTCAAACCTTCTGGTCCACGAGCTCTGATTGTAGACGAAAATATCCAACGTGAACTGCTCCGATGGATATATCTTCCTCTGTCCGAACGGGTAGCTGTCACCAGAGTCGGCAGGTAAGAGGCCCACAGAGACAACAATCGGCTCTCCCGAGGGCACAGGTTGAGGTTCTTGCCGGCTGTCAAACCGAGTATTCGAGACGGTCGGAAGCGGCGTCTGTGGCACCCCGGCCATAATTCCCATCCCTCTCTCTCGCTTGATCTCGATGCTCGGTCTGGAATAGCCTTGTTGATTCCCCAATGCTTGGATGTGTGATGTATTGGGT
>JBBPRR010000689.1:0-18012 GCA_038093115.1 Hortiboletus flavorubellus | reverse complement strand
AGGAAGCGACGCCCGTGACAAGGCGGAATGCGCGTGTGCCGTACGTCCCTTGCACGTTCTTTCCGTGTCGGTCCGGCGATCTGACGATGGGACGGACGCAGAGTGCCTGAACCTGCATCAGAGGGGAACACGACGTTTGATTCGCTCATCGATTCGGAGGAGGAGGAAGAGGAGGAGGAAGTACTTTCGCTCGTCGTCAAGGGGGATGAATGATGCGGTATATACCATCTGCGAGGGTGGATTTCTTGTGCGTGCTGTTTGATTTATCGTGGTTCCCTCGTTTTCGTTGTTGTGTTTTGGTTTGTAGTGACTGTATGAGTATTATTGGATGATTCTTTGATGCTTGGTTGTGTTGAGGAAAGCAATCCACCAGAAAAACGTCGTCGTGCTCCACAAGCTACACATCGACGCCGCCGCGTTCACAGAGCCCATCGATGGCGGATGCAGCATCAAACTCACCGGAGGACGCCTCTTTGAAGACACGTTCGTCCCCTCTTGTCGCGTCGTCGTGAAAAAAGGCATCTCAGAGGCCATTTGTATCGTCAAGTTTGTCGGTGCCTATGTCTTTTATTTGAACAAAGGTGCCCGTGTTTGGCTGCACTGCTGGGACGCATTCGACATGGTGTGTAGCCCGAGAGACAAACGGGCCAAGGACGACGCCGCTCCCGCCGCCCGTTTCGTCGCGCGTCTGATCACATTCCTTCTCAGAGGATTCCTTGCCAAGGACAAGATCGGCCGATACCGCCCGGTCCATTTACTCACCGAGATGTATCCTTAGAGCCGCCTTCATCGATTGTATACACGACAAAGACACCTTCCGCGTACGGGCGACCGTCGCCCTCTCCAAACTGTGCGGTTCAGAAGACCCCTCGGACGTCGAAGAGGGTGAGCAGACCGCCATCGATGTCCTCGTCGATACCCTCAGCGCTGATCCCGCCGTGTACGTACTGTCCCTCTAACCAACTCCATGGCGAAGTCCGACGCGCAGCCCTCCTCGACATGCCTATCGCAAAACATACCCGTAGTTGCGGTAATTTCTGAACTTGAAGGCATTATACTGCTCGGATCCATACATGAGGGCATGCTGTACTCGAAAGGAGACTGGGTAATCAAGTACGCACGCATTGGCGAAGAAGAGCGATCCGGGTGAACCCCCCAGTACCTGTTGACGTCCTCAACTCGATCTAATCGTTTTCCGTCCTTACACTGCACCAGATATTCTCCTGGTGATGTACCGGGTAGGGAGAGGGACGAAGAGAATGGAGGCTACTGCCCAACTAGGACACGACACGACGGAACTGTGTGCTATCGATCGCCCTAGCTGACTGCTACTCGATGCGACGTGAGACAAGACTCCCTAGTGCTCTACATGCTACTCTGGCATCTCCCGGCTTGGAATCCTCGTTGTACTTTCGGATATGTGGTACACGCGAGTGCTGGACGACAGAATCGACTCGTTATGCTCGCCCAACATGCTATCTGCACGTTTTGGATCCACTGCCCAATACCGGACTAAGAGGGAGGATGACTTCCAAACTCTGTTCTTCTGTAAGTACGGAACGGAATTGAACAAGCACCTGGGTCCCCTTCCTCCACTCCTGGATCAGGGGCTCCGATTGCTTACGTCGGGCGGGGTTTGCTCGTTGTCAAGTGTGGTCCTGTTCAACAGGGCATGATTTGCAAACATCTCAACTAGGTTAGCAGTCTATGCTACGTTTCACCATTGATACTAGACTCGGAGAAGAAACCCGACAGCGTAGGAAGAGGGAAGAGGGAACCGAATCGTATCATATCGCAAATCGCAATGTGTCATATCTTGTCCTGCTGTGCCGCGCTACTGACCCAATTAGAAGAAACTCGTCTGAAGCCTTGCCCTAGCTTGAAGTACATCCAGTCATTCCCTGTACAACACGACGAATTCTCCTGCCCCCTGGGTCAACCAACCATAATTCACAAGGTCTCCGATGGTCACCTTCGGTACAATTCCGATCATCCCCTCCGTGAGTGACTCAACCACGACCACTTTACTTCGCCAGGGAAGAAACGCAGTCCTTGAGCAGAGCCCGAACCGATAACTTAGACTCTTTTAATTTGTCACTGAGCCCCGGGTCCCCTTGAACGCCGCTCATGTGTGATGTGATGCATGCATGACCTATTACGTTCCCACGCAAGCGCTTGAGGAGATCATTACCGTTCGTCTTCCACCACTCCTCCATTGGATTGTACGATTCGAGGTGGGTGACAACGAGCGCGACTGGAACTTGTCCTCCGCAAAGGACTTCTTTGAATAGCCTATAGCAGCTGAGTTCCGACGGGGTGAGCGAACCACGCGTGATGAAGACGATCAGGTCAATACCACCCTCTCCAGGCAAGGAACGAATCAGCTGAGTGGCGCTCTCCGTCGCTCGGGTGTCGTGCGAGGATTTGAAACCCATGGTGTCCCAGATTTGAAACCACCGCGCCCCGATCCTGATCTTGTATGGACGAGAATCCAATGTGCAAACTCCTCCTGAACTGACTTCAGCTATGGTATGCCCAGCGATGAGATTGATGAGTGAGCTTTTTCCGGAACCCGTGTTCCCAAAAAAGACCACGTTAGCAGGGCGTGGTTTTTCGAGGATCTTTGCTAAAACGTCAGCGTCCCAATAGCTCAATCCGCAACTTGCGGAGACGAGAGAGGGTGCCGTAACCGACGAGGGATTAAGACGAAGGAGACTTGGGGCGGAAGTGGTAGCATAGTTCTCCAGGAGTGCCTTCAATGCTTGTCTGGACTGATCGCTCCTAGTCCGAACCGTGGTGATGCACACATTTGGAATTGATTGGACCGGGATATTAGTCTTTTGAGTGATAGCGCCATGATTGCGTTCCCACCATCCTTCATCAGGCGTGTCAAAGTGGGTCATAACGAGGGCTATTGGGGCACGACCGCCATAGAAGAAATCGTTGATCAACTGGTAGGCACTACCAAGTGAAGGGAAGGTTTTGTCCTTGCGTGCACAGAGAAGGATGAGGCTAACACCATCAGTGAGGCTTCGCAAGATGGTGTACGCCTGTTCGTAAGGTAAAAGAGTATTGGTGTCGAGTCCCATGGTATCCCACATCTGGAATTGCCTTCCGCCGATGGATATTTGGTACAGTTGGGGTCGTTGGGTGCAAGGATCCGCATCCGCGGATACTCGTGCGAGTGGTTTACCAGCAAGAAGGTTGATGATTGAACTCTTCCCGCACCCAAGGGCACCAAATAGCACCACGTTGATAACAGGTACAGGACTGCGACGAGTCAGGCGTACAAGGAGAGCGCGACAGCAACACGAAACACACCTGGACTGCGACAGTTCTGGTTTGTCTCTGCAAAACGACAGTATGTTCTGGGCTGATGGCCGCCTTCTCGGAAGTCGTGGAGACCAACATCGATTGATGAACTCCCACTCGCCGTCCGGAATGACAGGCTGCACTGGGCGAGGCGGATTTTTAAATTGGTTTAACTTCCTTTCCATCTCTGCTCTACTATCCCATGGGTTGTTTCCAGAAATGATCTACACGCACCAACTTGGTTATGGCCTGAAGGACGGAAACAGAGAAATAATTTGATATGACGTACGAAGAGCATGATGCTACCAAAAGAGTAGATGTCGCTGTTAAGTGTTGCTCCGACTTCGAGACCTGGGTATAACTTGGGATACAGCAGCTCTGGCGCAGCCCACATCGCTGCGCCGGGACGATTGGACGTAGTGCAGAGGTAAGACAAAAGATCCTGCCCCGGGCTGAGAGCGCGAGAGAATCCAAAATCGGCGAGGCGGGCGTTATGTTCGGCGTCAATCAAGATATTTCCCTGTATAGAAAATCAGACAGGTCGATGTCACAAAGTGATATCAACCCACGGGGTGTAAATCTCCATGAACAACGCGTTGAGAATGTACTACGGAGGGTTGACATAAAAGACCCATAGCGAAGCAGGGTTAGTAGACTTACGATATTCTAGACCGGCAGCCGAACCTTGAATCTGTGACATTGATCGTTGTAAACTGGGCTGAGCTTCATTGGAGCTTCACGAAATGTCGTGTACTCACAAGTTTGGTGCGACTAGGTTGCGAAAGCTCCGTCCTATCCTCAATATAGTTACTGAGCGTTCCATTCGGCATCCACGTCGCAACCATGCAAGGGTAATTAGATCCAAACTCTGCTCCCTGTGCAGTCCCCAGGAACGGGACAATGTTGGGATGGTCTAATCTTTTCCATAATCCAACCTCGCGTCTCAGTTTCTGGGTCACACTCGAAGTCAAAAAACGCACGACAACAATTATCGTTAACTTACGCGTGTGAGCTCATCAATCTCACTTCGGGGAACGCGAACATGGAGGGGAATTACCTTGACTGCAATCTGAATACAGAAGGGTGGGTAAAACTTTGAGCGTAGTGTGAACGCGAATATGCTAACCTCCCCGTTCTGTGTACACAGGCAACGATACACAACGCCGAAAGAACCAGTTGCAATGACAAATCTCCGATCCCGCTGAATCGTGTGGGTGAGATCCGGTGGATCAATATCCACTTGTAGAGTATTCCTTGAGCTGCGCAAACAGCACCGTCAGATAAGGTGAGAGAACCAGACGATGACATACATTGACTGAGAGCTGGGGGGTTCCATAGAGTGCTGAATGCAAAAATGAGCTCGACAAGTTGAGAACAAGTTTCCGGTTTGTTTGCCCTGGCGGTAGGTTCCTGCCAATGGGTATAGCAATGACTGAGGGAATGTAATCTCGTGAGGCCGGGGTTCGAGGTTTTGCTTATAACAAGACCAGGGCGCTTATTAACATTTCAAATGGGTATGGGGAACGTTCGAACTGCGGTATTCCATGGGGGATTCATGCAACATGACCCCATCGTGAGGATGCGATGACTCCGAACCAATTCGGAACATCCCGAGCAGCGGAGTCAATGCACATTGAATACACGTTCGAAGGATCCAGCACGCAGGGAACATGGTCAATTTACAGGATACTGGCATCTACTCTCCCCGCTTGCGTGGGTCGCCATTTGTCAGGCTTCGGACAATGGTGAGTAGTACTAGGGGGGTGAATTTGCACTCAAACTCTGCGAAACTTACATAACTTCCGATCGTTTTGTGCACTGTTGTGTTTCAATTTTTCCAGTGAGCGCGCGTCCAACACATGCATCAAATTTCGGGATGAGCATGTGGGACAGGCCACTGCAAGGGGCGCCGCAATTGATCACTCGCTGGGCCAAATATACGCTCACAATCTTCATTTGGAACGCGCCAGGATGCCACGAGTCCCGGCGCCAGGGACTCGCGCTCGGGTACAGGGTTCAAGTATGTTGTTCACGCTCCCTCCACCATCTGGGTAAGTTACGAGTTCGAATTCGATACCCACCTTTCAAGAGGTGCTTCGTCCAGTGCAGCATGCCAATCTTCAGGAATATCCTTTGGCAAAAAAAGGACAAAAAGTCGTTGAGGTCGCTGGTGAGAACTCGAATATGAATCTTGAAGCCCCTCCAGCTGACGGTGATGACAAACAGCCCACCGGTCCTATTGCTGACGCTTTCAAAGAATATATAAACAACGAAATCCCTGCGCGCTTCCTTGATACCTCAAAGCTCCAATTCGTCCCACGAAAGGACGTTTTTAGTGTCTTTCAAGACAAGATCGCAAGCGTCACTGAAGACCAGATCCAGGAACGGATTAGAAATTTCCAGAGCGATCCTTTGGCTACGTACCAGCCCCGGCGGGAGACCATGCTCAGAGAAATCATCCAAGAGGTCGTGGAATATGACGTATTCTCTCATCGCTGGGACGAGATCTCTGGTGAACCCACATATCAGGATATTTCTGCTGGGAAACGGAATGTCTCTAAATTCAAGAAACTAGCCCACTTCTGCGAGATGTCGAGCAAGCTGGGACGTAAGCTAGCCTGGGTCGATACTTGCTGTATAGACAAAACGAACGCCGCCGAGCTCAGCGAGGCCATCCATGGGATGTACAAGTGGTATGCAAATGCGTACCTTTGTGTCGTCTACCTCGCAGATTCCTCGTCGTTTGCGGACTGGGACAACGAGTCGTGGTTCACACGAGGCTGGACCCTCCAGGAGCTCTTAGCCCCTAAGCGAGTCAGGTTTTACAATAAAGACTGGCATCCCTTCACCCCTCCCGGGACTGACGATGATAGGAAATTTTCCAGTGTCGTTTCCCCTCTCGAGAATGCCACTGGCATTTCCAGAGCAGTTTTTACTACCGATAACACCCACGGAGTCCACAGAGCCACTTGTTGGGAGATCATGTCCTGGGCGGCAAGACGACGGACGACTCGGGTCGAGGATAGGGCTTACTGTCTTATCGGGTTGTTCCGCGTCAGTCTCACCATCACCTATGGGGAGGGTCAACGGGCTTTTACGCGCCTTGTCGAAGCTATTTTGGCAAAGAACCCTAGCTGGGATGTTTTTGCGTGGTTCGGGCAACCTTCCGCAGACCATTTTGCTCTCCCTTCGTCTCCCGCATCATACTCCAGGTTCGAGGCCGATATTGGGAAGGATAGAATTGGGGTGCAAAAGCCCACCATTACCGCGCATGGGTTGTCTCTGAAGTCGTTGCCTCCCGTCCCGATGGAGGTCTGTTCAGTGGAAGATGCAAAGCGTCCCGGAGAGCCGTTCCACGTTACTCTGAAACCAAGACTAGACAGTGAAAATGCTATGGGAAGGTACGGGGATCTTGTTGTAGAATGTGGGGCGACCCGTGTCAAAACCATTCGCAACGCTCGACAACTCTCGGCATGCATCATCAACCACCACGGCCTGCGGAATCGTGAGCAAGGGAAGCTGATGGTTGGGAAGGACTATGTCTGCTTTCTGCTTTACTCGGAGGACGACGGTGATGATGAGACCACGTGGCTGAAGCTCACTACGGACAACCGGTTACGGATATCCTGTTTGGGGATGCCTGCAACAACCAGGAGTGATGCGAGAATTCGGGCACCGGGATTAGCTGAACCAGAGGGATTTACCTTGTCGCTTGTGACAGTCTTGATACAATCCCCTACGCCATCTAAATCGTAGTTTTGCTTGTCCCTCTGTTCCAGCGGTGCTTTACCTATAGAGAATCGCGGTGGTATACGGTTTATATAGACCTATGGAGATGTTTTATTGCGACCCAGCGAGAAAGCCCGCGTAATTCTGCACAAAAAAGAGCCAAGAATGGGGTTCGGAAATGACTGTACATACTCTCAAGCAAGGACCACACTGACCATCGCGCCCTGCCGCCTGGCAGATGGGCTAGAGCACCCCTGACGGAACAGCGACTCGGCACCGGCAGAGGACGTGGCACTCAGAACGAGCTAGTACAACGGATGTAGCTGAGCCGTCGGGCCGCCAACATGGTTGAAGCCGGACCCTGAGAGCTTTGCGGACCCACCCTGTATACGCTGTTGCGAATCTGAAATCAGCAGGTTACCCTATCGGGGCCATACATAAGGTGTGTCCGGCGAATGATACTTCCAGAAGGACCGAGGTCTGTCTCATGAGAGAACGTCGCTGAAACTTGGATTCAGAACGGACCTGGCTACCTACTTGTTCCAGCGCTACGCTCTCCGTACGCGGTCACCTGAGGTGAGCCAAGGCCTGACAAGTGCCTCATCGTGTCGACACCGCCAGCCTCGATGCGATAAGTGTGACAATTCAGCTGCAGCTTTCAGAGGAGAGCGCCTGCGGGCATCGCTGGTTACGGCAATTCGTGTGTCGCGCCACATCTTGGCCGCTGATCTGGCACTAGAACCCTAACGAAAGAGAGGTCGAGAAAGCCGAGATTGTGACACTTGCCGCTGTTTCATGCCGACCTCACATACGCGTAGCTGCTCCAGCCTCATCGACCAAACTTTCACCGCGGTGGAAACAGGGACTCGCGAACCCATCATAGCCTGGAACATCATGTCGATTATTGGAAGTGGGGGGTGGCCTGCGCGGCGGCGCCACACCGATGGACGTTCAAGTTTCAACTGCTGCGGTGAATTCGGATGCGGTGGACGACTCGGCCTCTGAGCTTCAGAGCGTGAAATGTAGCCAGCAGGTTGTGGTGCGACCTGTAGGGACAGGACTGCGTCGTTGTACTTAGGCGAGGTGGGAAAGCTTCTGTCAATTAAATGAGGCGTTTTGCACAGGAAGCACAAGGCGAATGAGCCTGGAAAAGGAAGGGCGGGCCCCTATGAAACAGTTGAAGGCGCTGTTGCGACCAACGTGCGACGGTGTGTGGGCGATGGGCGCGTCGGCGCTGACAGCGATAAGCTATCAAGCGCTGGCTGCGCTGCTTCTCCCGACGCTTCCTGTGCGCCGCCATCACCACAGTTTCTCCGCCGCTTTCCTTTTTAGGTCAGGTTCCCGACGCCACTTCCTCATTTAGTATCCCCGACAGGGGTTTGTTGATTGCTCGTCGTGTCACCCGACCTTCGCTCTCCCGCCCTCCGCCCATCTGGTTATATTCTCGGTCACGCGCACGATGGAATACACTAAAGTAAGTTCCCGAGCACACGGTTGGTGGGGTATAAGATCCTTGCTCCCCGCCGCCATCGAGTCATCAACATCTGCTTCCTCACTCTCTCCCGACGCCTCCATTGACACTCTCGATGTACCGCTCGTCTAACTCCCAACACCTGCAATGGACCTCCCCCTCGAGCTTGAGCTCGGCTCCGTCTTACCCGACGGCCTCGCCCGGTCCCATGCCCAGTGCACCACATATGCACACGGTGTCCCTGCCTCACCCTAATTCTACGCCATGCTACGCATCACCTGCAGACCATTCCTCATTCCAGGGACCCTCCAACATTGTCTCCCTTAACCCCCTCCTGTCATGGTCTGGTGTACCCCCACTGTATTATAGCGTGACTAGCGATGTACAATGCATCCGTCTCCCGCAGGGTTGCCCGCCCAACCTACTTCAGGCGCCAGCTGTGCACCCAGCCTGCACACTCCTCGTACTGAGCGTCCCATCGCTCCCGCTTTGGTCCTCGATTGAAGTGCGAAACAACAATGGCGTGAGTGCATACGACGTGCTTGCACGTATACGCGATGTTCTTAATCGCAGCGTATCTCCTGTAGATATGAATGCCATGGTCAGTATCTCTGCTGTTGCCTCTGAGTACTTCAGAGCTCGGACGCGTGCTGACCCGCGCGAATTTGCGCAGGGCGTCAAGAGGATTGATTTCCTCGGACCGAACGTCTTCTTTGCCGGCCTGTCGAGGTCCAGGGATGGGCAAGATCGATGGGAAGTGCATTTCGTGCCAAGAGCATAAACTTGCGCTCCCCCTCGACTTCTGTCCTTTCTGCTGTATCATGATTCATGATCAGTTTCAAGGTCTCCATAACTGGGACCTGAGGATGTCACGGCCCTTGGCTGATGACTATTTTATTGCTATTCATCCATCACAGTGCTTCACGCCCTATCCTTTCTCGGACTTCATGGACGGTCATCCGCTAGTTTCATCTCTCTATCGGTCATATCTGCTTTCGTTTGTATTCGTATTCTTGCTGTGGACTGTCTCGCATATATCTCTCCTGCTATCGTTGTGGACTTTGAAGCTGTCGTCATTTGCTGTATCCATCCATCGCGTCAATGTTGTCTTTGCTATATTCTTGGACCTCCGTTCGTTCCGTACTTCTTTAGATTCGTTCCTAGTCGATGGCAATCGCCTGTAGCTAATGGTAGATACATCTACTAGACCCTGTGACCGAGCGGCATTTCAATCTCATATCCTTCAAGTTTGCACGTATTTACCGGTGGTTGTATCCTCCGAGATCCTGTTCTCCTTGGTCCATTGCAATTTGGAAGCATGGCTTTGTGGTTACCTTGCGCACACGCTACGCGTACAGATACGTTTTCCTTCTCCCCCAATGATGTTTGATACGGATACGGGTCCCATTGTCGGGCCTCGTCATGTGTTCCACAAGTGGACTGTGTAGGTGCAAGATGGTAAGTACTTGCAGGGTCCCATACGGCGTGGAGCGTAAGAGACAAGACTTTTCCACACCGGGGACTTCGAGCTCCTTGTCACAGAATCCAGCGAAGCATCGATCAAGTCCACACCCTCAGGCTGGACAAGGCATCCCGAGGTACCTCGATCGAAGTGCCTTCATCGTTGGCTGCCAAAGTAGCATCCGAGTCGACCTTGCTGCCACGTCTTGGTGACACCCTAGGCCACGGTGGCGGTTACCAGCACGAAAATCGAGGAATCGACTGAGTGAAGGCTGCAAAAGCTGTTCCGAACGTTTCCGATTGGGGGAATGCAGGTGGTGTAACTCTTTTAGACCCAACTTCATGGTGAATTTCAGAATTTCACTCGTAAACCACCTGCGTATGTCAATCAGACGGCAGAGAGTAGTGAACGCCATTCATGGATGTCTACACTACCCCAGATTTTACGATTTTGCTCGCAGTGCTCGGCGGCATCATGCAAGCCACTTCCATAAATTGGTGCGGGCTTCGAGAGGAGCAGTGACAACGGAAGTACTGACTACCGAACCCGGTCAGACCACAGCCTAGAAACACGTATTTGCTATGCGGGCGCTGATCACAACTGATGACCCTAGGGCTCACGCGATGCCGCCGCAAGGCACCATGCGAAAACTGGACGTTGCACTGCTCACGGGCTCCCTCGGACATTTATTTCGGTTTCCTGTATACCGCTCTCCTCAGCCGGTCGGACCGACAACCTCAGGACGCACGCCTGGAGGGCTTGAGATAAAATGCGGTGGTAATGGGAGACAATGACACGCAATCTAAACATGTCCTTTACTGCAGTTACGCAGTCATACAGAGCGACGCACTCGTATCCAGGAGCTCTGTATCTGCTCCCCTCTGACGACGACGAAAGGGAAAGGTAAGCTGTTTTACTCCTCCATGAAATACATACAGACGCCTGGACAGGCTTGCACGCCAACACCAACTCTATAAGACACTCTTTGGCGGACGCATTATCTTTCCTGCCGTCCCTTTCGCCTGGAACTCGGAAGTGCTCGATGTTGGCACAGGTTCAGGTATCATTTCGGTTCGTCACGGCGTCAACCAATCTTCAATGACATCCCGCAGCCACATGGTTGACCGAATGTCGATCTCTGTTCCCTGAATCCGCCCAGTTCTATGGAATCGACATCGAATCAAAGCTTTTCCCAGCGCACGCAATCAAGCCGCCCAATACCCATTTTTTGGTGGGATCAGCGACCACACTTCCTTCTTACTGGGCCTCCAAGTTCAGCTTCGTCAACCAGCGCCTTCTCATCCTCGCCCTAACTAAAACTGAGTGGGAAAATGACATCTCAGAGATCTACCGCGTCCTCAAACCGGGAGGGTACGCTCAATTTATCGAGATCGATTCCAACTGGTACTCGGGCCCCAAAACGGCTGCACATGTCGATTTTCTGAGCACGTTCCTCGAGGCCAAGGGCCTCGACCTCCAATGTTGCGAACATATTCCAGGATGGATGACAGCTGCTGGTTTCGTGGACGTACGTACCGAGGAAATTACGGTCAAGATTGGTAAATGGGCGGGACGGATCGGTGAGGAAGCGAGGGATGCATCGATCGGTGCTTTGAGAGGTATGGTGGGGCCGGTGATGTAGGCAGGCGGGATCGGGTATGTCACTTCTGCCGAGGAGTTTGACGCAAAAATCGATGCCGTCGCGGAGGAATGGGATCGGACCGAGGGTTCACACCGAAAACTGAAGGCGTTTTACGGAATGAAGCCTATGCCGACTTTGTCACGCATGTAATGATGCGAAGGACGGAACTATGTATGATATTTTTAGCTTGGATTCGCGGGGCGGGGCAGACGGTAACGCATTGCATCTGGTTTCAGCCGGGCTATGCCTCGATCAGCCGGACGGACACCATGAATCTGGAGATAAGACTGATATATATATAGCGGACATATCCGGAATATCCGTGACTCTTGAGTCTTTGACATATTTAAAGAATGAGAAATGATGCATTTCAATATTTCCACACATCTTTGTATCAGACATGAGCTTGAAAACCACCCAGGGCTCAGTTGAGCGCACCGCACACTCATATACAGGATCTCTATATCTCCTGCCCTCCGACGAGGAGGAGCGCCAGAGGTATGCTCGTCCTACCCTCCCCGTCGCGACCAACATCCCACTTAACTTTGTGAAGGCTTATAGCACAACACCGACTATACACCCGCCTTCTCTCCAATCGTCTCATCCTCCCCCCCATCTCATTGTCAAACATCAGTGAGGTTCTGGATATCGGTACAGGCTCAGGTAAGTCGTCCCTTCCAATATATATATATATATATATTGCACGAACGACGTCGCATCCCACATAAAAACAGGCGCGTGGCTCTGCAACGCACAGGACCACCTCCCCAAAACGGTCCATTTCTACGGCGTCGACATCGAATCGTGCCTCTTCCCCAGCTACACCGCCCTCTCCGCCAACGTCCACCTCTCCATCTGCTCCGCGACCGAACTCCCAGCCTCTTGGACTTCCAAATTTTCCCTCGTCCACCAACGTCTCTTGATCTGTGCCTACACGCGCGATCAATGGCGACGCAGCATCGACGAAATGTACCGCGTGCTCGCGCCGGGTGGGTACGCCCAGCTAATCGAAATCGGTCCCGAATGGGTGTCGGGACCGAAAACGGCCTTGCATGTGTTGTGGATGGACGAGTTCATGGGGAGCAAGGGCATGTTGTTGCGGTGTGGGGTTTATGTTGCGGACATGTTGAGAGCAGCTGGGTTCATCAATGTCAAGTGCGAGGAGATAATTATGAACTTGGGCAAGTGGGCTGGCGAGGATGGTGTTCAGGGGAGGGATATGACGATCGGTGCATGGAGAGGGATGCGGGATTCTGTAATGAAAGCGGGCGGTTTCGGTCGGTTTCGGTCAGGCGAGGGGTTTAACAAGGCAATGGACGAAATTTCGGAGGAGTGGGACAACATTGAAGGTTCTCACACAACAGTGCGAGCTTTTTACGGTCGGAAACCTTTGTGAGGAAATACGAACTTCCGCGTATATTATCCTTGGACGTGCCAGTAAGTGGTGGTACTCGGCCCCAGAGAAAGAAACATCCAGGTAACCGACAGGTGTACGGTCCAGATTCGGGTGGCAATGGTGTTCCTCGAGTTGGCCCCCACGTCGGTCGCGATGGCAATGGCGACGTCATCTTCAATGCGTTAGTCAAATTCTGATTCTGGAGGGAGAGGAAGAAGAGTTGCTTTCTAGCCTCCTTCCAATACGCAGCGACAGAGATAAGCCTTCATGAAGACACTCGCACTCGGCCTGTTACACATCCGCGAGATTGACGCGCGTGCTGGAATTCGTGGGGTAGGAGGATACCAGGCATGAAGCGAGCCCACAAATAGCCGGGAACAAACATACTGGATATCATTAAGTGATGGATGTATCATAGACCTGCGGGGTGAGCTCCACATGAGACATTATTACTCACTCTACACGTGCTCCGATACGCCGACAGGTGTAGGGGACAAGAGGACTTTCCACGGGAACTGTGCGATTTTGAGCTCAGAATCCCGCGAAGCGTCAACCAAATCGGCACTGTGAACAAGGTGCATTAATCACTGTTTTCACCGTTATCGAACCCGTGTAGCGAAAAAGGCGCAAAGGACGAACCACCATTTGCGCCCCGAGTCCTAGCGTGGTCACTGGTGTCTGTGCGAGCAGTGATGAAAGCAGAACCCTTTAACAACTTGGAACCCTGAAATCAGCATTACGTTCAGGAACGTGAAGTTTAAAGGTCCAGGGCCACCGCAAATACCCAGATAAGAAAGTGGATTGGAAGCGCTCGCTGCACAGGTTACTCCACCAGTGTTGTCACCATCGCCCTCATCGTGTCTTGGTAAAGCCACTGAGCAACCAAGTTATGGGAACGACGAGCTAAACCCGAACCAGGCTGGGTTCCTTCAAGTTCGGGTTGATTCATTGACTCGAGAGTGCGTCACGTCACGCCAGTATTCTCCCTCTCTCTCTTGAACATTCGAACGCCGAACGGAAAACGGACAGCACGTCGCGCGAAATACATCCGAAGGTGGGCGCGACTCGTAGTTTTTTTCTTCCGCGGGACATATTGAGCAACAATGGAGTGCAGCAAGGAGCGATTGGATTAGCGCAGGAAGCGGCGAATTCGTCTCGCAAGCCGGGATAAGAGATGGTCGCCTTCTATGAGCTGCAATTGATTCTGCTCGTCACTTCTTGTTTGGTCTTCCTCCTTCTCGAACATCACGCGTCTTCTCGGAAACGAGCGGCGGCAGCCTCAGCACAAGACTACCATGCAGATTGTCTTGAGAACGGCGGTAATACTGTCCCAGCAAATGCACTCGCGGGGTTGACGCAGCAATATCTGCTTGTTTATGCCATTGTCATGGGTGGGTTAGGTCTCGAGGTCTAGGTTGCAGCAAGCTGATCTTGACATTCTCCGCTCGCCTGAATGGCGCCTGTGAGCAGGTGCTGACTGGCTCCAGGGCCCATACGTTTATTCCTTATACCGTGAGCAGTACGGGATGCCCGAAAGGATGGTTGCTGTTTTATTCGTTACCGGTTTCATGTCTGCGGGTCTGACTGCCCCGCTGGTCGGCGTATGGGCGGATCAACAGTGCGTACACTTCTTTTTCGATGTGGCCCAAGGGCTCAACACTCGCCAGTGGCCGCAAGAAGTTGTGTCTCGTATTCTGTATCACCTACGCCTTTGCGTGTCTCTGTATCAACGTGCCCTACCTCCCTGTTCTGTTATTTGGACGTCTCACGGCCGGGGTATCCACATCCATCCTCTATTCCGCTTTCGAGTCATGGTTGGTTTCATCCGCCAACTCTCTAACTATCCCGTCCTCCGATCTTTCGATCATTTTTGGTCGTGCCACACTCGTTAACGGATTCGTCGCTACAGGGGCCGGCGTAGTCAGCAACCAGCTAGTATCACTCACGAAATCGTTCGCATCGCCGTTCATTGCAAGTGGAGCTCTGCTCGTCCTTGCATATTTCGTGATCAAGTCCAGGTGGATAGAGAACTATGGACGCGGAGGCGGTACGACAATTGCGAGCGTCGACCCACTCCAGCTGAGGCGGTTGACCCAAGCGTGGAAGATCGTACGCAACGGTGAATATCATTTCCAGTGGTCAGCATATACACTGACAAAATGTTGGTGGGCTCGATGCGCTCCTGCAGATCCTATCTTGTTGGTGATCGGTTTGACACAGACATGCTTCGAAGGCTCGATGTATCTCTTCGTATTCGTCTGGGTGCCGTCATTGCAAGAGGTCTCTGCTTCCTTCCCCACGGCGGCACTCCCACTTGGGTACATCTTCTCTTCGTTCATGATCTCCATGATGCTTGGCTCGCTCCTGTATACCGCCATCACGTCGTATATTCCGCCTCCCTCGCCCGGAAAGCATAACGAACCCTCCTTGACCCTCCACGCCAAATTAAGCAGCCTCGTCTGTGCCGTGAGTGCGTTGGCACTCGCACTCAGCACACGCTCGGAGAGCGAGCAAGTGCGTTTTTGGGCATTCTGTGCCTTTGAAGCGTGTGTTGGCATGTACTACCCTGTACAAGGGATGTTGAGAGGGACCTTGATCTCGAACGAACATCGAGCTACGGTCAGTTTTGTCTTTTTTTTTCGAATCACGATTCGCACCCATTCTTCATCCGTGTCGCGCTCCTCGCTCATGTCGTTCCATCCTTACAGCTCTCTGCACTGTTTCGCGTCCCGCTGAACGTCTTCGTCGTGGTGTCTCTAATGACGGGTGTCTCGTCCGCACGGAACGCAGTGCTTTCTGCAAGCTCATTGATGTTGGCATTTTCTGCGCTCATGACTGCATTCATTGTCGTTCCGAAAGTGGACGACACCTCGAGTCCGGAGATGAACGTCCGGCCTACATGAGCTATGCGAACCAAATCCAGTCCAAAATCAGCACTCATATCTACAGGCCTTTGAGCTCGTTTCCCCGACAGGGGGGAACTAGACATTGTTTCAACTTTGACATGTATCATACCTCGCACGTATCCTTAATTTTGATTCAATTCATTCCACACACTTCTTTGTATGGCGGACTGTGACAGCGAAATTGATTCTTTTTTTCGACACAAGGCGCATATATTGGACATCTCAATTTCGGTTTGATGACCTTTATACAACCATATTTACAAAGACCGAATCTGCGACTCGGAGTTGTAGCATCAGCAAATCTCCACATTGCTTAACCTCGCTTGAAGCTTACTTAAAGTTACTTAGGGCCCGTTCGGCAGCCCTCGTTTTGCCTCCGTTTCGTTTCGTTTGCGTCCGTTTTGATTTCCCACCGTTTTGAAACGGACGAGCAAGACGAACGAAACGGAAGACTCACTCGTCGTCACAACTCATGTCACAGTAGTCACACATAGATCAGATAGCAATCAACTTGAAATCTTGACCTTAAACCATCACTCCACTGCTGGCATGGCTCCATCATCCTCTCAGAAAAAGAGAGAAGCCTTGAAAGCCTTCTTGAAATCCTCTGCTTACCACAAAAAGAAAGTAGCAGCCTTTGCTGCTGCTGCCTCAGCTGCTGCTGTTATCATGGCAGCTCTTCCATCCATCAACAAGATCCCCCAGCACACCTCAATCTTGACAGGGCATGCATGGGTCTGTGAGCTGTTATCTGGTCACCCTGTTCGCTTTCACAATATGATGGGAATGTCCAAGCCTGTATTTCGCCGATTGCTCCATGAGCTTGGAGAATATACAGGGCTTTCCCATTCAAAGCACATTTCTGCCGAGGAACAGCTGGCAATATTTCTGCGAATGAGCCGGACAGGTGCAACAAATAGGGACATGCAAGAGCGCTTTCAGCACAGTGCAGATACTATCTCCAAGTGAGTATGGTAATTGTTTTAATTATAACATAGTATAAAAATCATGTTTGCAGAATTTTCCACCGTATTCTTAATATGGTTGTTTCACCACAATTTTACAACCGATACATTCATCTTCCACCCAACAATATTGTTCCCTCCGAAATTCGAGATGATCCAAAATTCTATTCATTTTTCCAGGACTGCCGAGGTGCCATTGATGGCACACATATCGATGTCTTTGTTCCAGATGATGCACTCACAACTCGCTATCGCAATCGCAAAGGTCGTCTCTCACAAAATATTCTTGCAGCATGTACATTTGACATGCGATTTTGCTATGTTCTGGCTGGCTGGGAGGGAAGTGCTGCAGATAGCCGCATTTATGATTCTGCTCGGCGAACTGACTTTGCAATACCCTCGGGCCTATGCTACCTGGCAGATGCAGGGTTTGGAATATGTGATTCCTTGTTGGTTCCTTATCGGGGTGTCCACTATCATCTCAATGAATGGAAGCGATCCTCTCAAAGGTCATTTCTCTTTTTTTAATGAATTTCTCTACTCATCTAGTACAATTACAGCCCTCAAGATTATAAAGAGCTATACAATCATCGCCATGCCAAAGCTCGCAATGTTATTGAGCGTATTTTTGGAGTTGTCAAACGCCGCTTTCACCTCATGGTGGCTGCTCCAGAATATACCCTTGAAACACAAACCAAGCTTGTTCCTGCCCTTTGTGTTCTTCACAATTTCATTCATATTCATGACCCTGATGATGCAGAGAATGGTGGCTTAGAGGATGAAGTTGAATCATTCACTCTTTCAAGACAACCAATACCAGCAGATTTTGGACATACCATTACCCAAGCTGAGCGAACTAGGGCAGGTGGAAAACGGGATGCAATTGCTAAAGCAATGTGGGCACAGTATATTGAGTATACTAGCAGGGAGAAGTAGCAAAAGTACTACATATTATCAAGTTCCAACTGTATATAGGCAGAACGAATGACAGGATCAGCAACAACAAGATAAGCATCTGCCTTAGCAATGTCTTTGGAAAAAAGAGAAATGGCCTTTACTCGTTCCTGGGTAGATAAGGTAACATCACCAGATATTGCAGCAATAGCATCCATACGCCTCTTTGGAGTGG
>JBBPRR010000688.1:0-18015 GCA_038093115.1 Hortiboletus flavorubellus | reverse complement strand
CTCCGCCAAGGGTAGACTACTCATACCTCCCTTGAGCAAAGTGTTCTAGCCCGTGGAGATAAGACACGTTGTCTGGGGACCACCGATTTTTGGTTGGTTCTTCGTCGTCTTGTCTAGAAGGAAGACAGCGTGCTCAGTCTTTTTGGTTGGTGCTCCTAAAGAGCCCCTCTAGTTCATCGACCAGGGTATCCCAGCCGTAGTTCCTTCCTTGTTGTAAACGGGTCTGGGCGAATCCACCCGCCTTGGCACCTTTGAGTCATGAGAGGACAGCGACGACTGCCTCATAAGAGTCGGGGGTGATGGTATTGGCATTGACCTCAAGCCAGGCCTTGATCTTAGCCCACCATTCTTCGAACTTGGCTTTGGATCCGTCATACTCTCTGGGATCCGCGAAAACTTCTACTCGTCGCAATGTTCCACCACCTGTGGGTACTGCTCCCCCTGCTGGGGCGACGGCAGTAAGGGCATTGACTCGTGTTTGTAGTTGATTGTTGGCTGTTGTGAGTTGTGTCACCTGGTTAGTGATTGCTTGCAAGTCCGTCATCCTATCATTGAATTCTGCCAAGATGGCAGCAATCTTATCCTTCCATGAGGTCATCCCGTCAGCTAGAATCTGATTGATGTGTTGTGACATAATTATATAATAGGAGGGGAGTGGTTCTCTACTTGGTACGGTAGCGTTCTGGTTTGCGTAGAGACTTGGGTGGACGGAGGCTTATTTTGGAGTATTCGGGATCTCCCTCCCGATCTCTCGTAATCTGACAGTGGGGAATTCTTTTCCTTTTTACCGGCTTCTTTTCTTCCGGTTTTACTTCCTCTTCGTCACGTTCTTTCCTTTTGTGGCTAGGTTCCACAAGTGGTGACAGGGTGAGGGGACTGAGTGGGGACAGGCGATCTTGTGGTTCTCCGAATTGCGGTTCTTCTTTGGAGGGAAACAAGTGGCTGGCTTGTTCGAGGGAGGGATGAGAGAGGGCGCGTAAGTTTGTGTCCGAGTGGGCGAACACGAGGTCATTCGGATCTATGGTAAGATCGTCCGCCAGCGAGTGCTGGGATGCTCTCTCGGTGGATAAGTCTTCTGGGCCACCCGATCTGAGGGTGGTTGCTACTGCTACTGCTTGGTTGATTTCCTCATCTGAGGCGAAGCAGAAATCTGAAGGCTGTAAGTCGGCTTCTAACAATCTTAAGAAAAGTGTAGCAGCGTCGGGTGATTCCTGTCGTGATGGTAGTGTGGTTCTTTCCATGCCCTGTGAGCCTGCCAATTCCGCTGGCGAGGCTGTTTGCTCTCTTACTGGTTCTGGCTCAGCTACTTCTGCCGAGGCCGCGTACAAAGAGTTAGATGGGCCAGCTTGACCCGAGTTAGGAGGCAAGGAGCGAAGGGAACGGTGGAAGATGATCGGCACTGGCTCTACCGTAAGCTCCTAGTGCAAGCGATCCTTCGTAGGGGACGCACTTGTGAGGGTAGTGTTGAGGTTGGCAAGGTAAGGGTAAGATGGGAGTCTAGTTCTAATGAAACAACCCTAGAGCGTAGCTCCCTTAGGTTGCCAAAAGATAGCCGTAGACTTGGGGCGAAAAGAGAAGAGGCTTGTCAGGCCAATAAGAGTCCTTCTTATAGTGCTTTAGGGGAAAACACCAAGAGAACTAGACTGGAGTTCCTTGGCGCTGGCATCGAGCCTTAAGTACCTACTAGCGGTATGTACATGTTGTGACCGTATCTAACGATCTGGGAATGAAAGGAGAAAAGGGCATAGGGTGAAACGGAAGTGAAACACATGAGGCCAACACGCTGTGTGGCAGAATGGAAGAGAAGCGTAACACAAGTAAAACGCGTGTATCAAGGAATGGAAAGGAAGCGTGATCAAACGCTTCTGTGAAATGGTGAAACATTAAGAAGAGATGGAGATGAAGCATAATGTGAAACAGGGAAGATGAGAAGTCTCGTGCGTGAAACGGAGTGAAGGGAGGTGAGACAATTATGACGCACGAGATAAGGGCAATTGGAATCAAGATAAGATATAAGATAAGATTGTCTGTTGTTAGCGTAGAAAACGTTAAGTCCAACGAACATAGGGGTACGTGAATGTACCGATCGTAACACCTGCAGTCTGCTGTGCTTCAGTTCCTACATGATTTGGCTGCAACATATGTGAGTCATCATGGTACAAAATACAGTATGCCTTTCACCCACCTTTGAGATCTGCTTTTGCAAGATATCCCTCAGTCGGAGTACCTCCTTGCACTTCCTGGCTAGCGCTTTATGTATACCATAAGACAGTTGCATCAAACTGCCACCTTACATAAGTTACAGCATATACTGGCTGGGTTTGGTTCACATGCTCTACCACTTCCTTCCTGCAAGCAAACTTGAATGCAACTAATGCCTTTGTGATCAATTTCCTTTGGTGGTTGTCCTGTGCATGCAGTCAGAATACTTCTGGTACAGAATGAGGGAAACAACACTTACCAAGTCACTGTTATTATATCGTTGGATATACAGCTGAATGCTTGGCAGCTTCTTTCAACTTGGTGATTCATGCCATTTGTATTGTCAATTGTACCTTGACTTGCTTGAGAGCTTGCACTTTCTGCTCCCACCCCTGTGCCTCCACCCATAGTCCCCAGCTCTTCTCATGAAAACGAAGGATCTCACACTTGAATTCTGGTTAAGTGCGATGCAAACATACCGATTTAAACATGTGCTACCTGTACATCAGTGTTGTGATTGATTGAGTTCAGTAATGCCACAGATGTATTGCTTAGCTGCTGCTGGATGACCTGCTAATGCTGTTCTGCAACAAACACTAGGAACAGTGGAAAACAAGAGACCTTGGTATTTCTCTGCCACACAAAAATGCTACACATGCCGATCAATTAAGATGGAATCGGCATGAGCTGCTAGTGTGGCCGTGGAAAGGTGGTTAGTGCATGTGCAGACAAGATAGATGTACCACATGTGCAATTTGACATCTTGCTAAACAGAACACCAAATGGACAGAAAGCGAGTCTGTTCTCATGCATTCCACTTGCTCCATGACTTTGCACAGGGATCTGAACATGGTGCAAGACACATGCATCAGAGCTGTTTTGTGGACTTGCCTTGACACTGCCAAGGTACGGAAAGACTGTTTGAATGATCAAGTTGAGATGTACTGCAAATTGTGGTCTAAGCACTCAAATAGCTGGGTCTCCTAGAAGGTATGCACTACCTAGGCCACTCTCTCCATAGCCTTGTTTACCTCTGACATCAAGATTCTCCAAGGCACTTATATTTATCCCAAAACATCATGGTGCTGCATGAAACTGGGTTGGAAAATATGCCAAGGAGTGACTGCCATGATATACCTATGTACATTCCTGACTCACTCAAGCTCTGAGTCATCCATCATTTACAGTTGGATTTTAGAGCAATCCAATGAAGGAGTAGCATTGTCCTCACATGTATTCAAGGTTGACAATGATGTACTGAAAATATGTGCATGGTGGACCCATATGTTGTCTGCCATGGTTCTGACAGAAGGATGGTTGGTAGCCTGTGTAAGCTCAGGAACAAGATGACATAGGCATTGTAGGATATATGGGCACTTGACTCCCCACACAAGTGTGTGGATTTACATAGAGGCACACATTGTAATATTACAGCAGTACTACATCCAGCAATGGGTGCACACAATACAAAATGACAGCAGTAGTAATTGTGCCTGTGATAACAATCCACCTTCGCTTATCCACCTGTGATGCAACCAACCATTGATTCACTTCATCCAACTCCTGGATGATACAGCCCCTACCTTCCTACTCACAACTTGCAAGTTCCATTTCCCTTTGTGCCATTTCTTTCCACAGTTTACATATCAACATCAGTGGAAGCAGTGGTACATAGACAGAGAAAGCACATAATACTTGCCTCATCCTTCAACCACCCCAGTTTCTTCTCAAAGCTCTTCATAACTACTCTATGATGTTTTGTGTAAGAAAACAGAATAGAAAACACTTTAAAATGCTCACAGCCAGTGAAAAAAGACCTTGTCTTCCAATACTACAGCCACCATATGGGTATCTGTGGGGTGCAAGCCAAGTTCAGTCTTAGTGAGGGTTGAGCATGGATGTATGCAAGAAATCAGTATTATCACTCACCTTCCCTGTGGCCCCTTCTGTTGCATGTATATATGTATTGACATTATTGTTGTGATTGTTACATGCAATGGATGTGCTCCTGGGGGTCTGGGCAAAGGGGGGGAGACAATGAATGCCCACTTAACCACTGTTCACATATTCACCTGCAACATATAGCCCCTTGGCAGCTGCAGTGATTCAGATGGTAAATGTATGCCAACCTGTGGCTCTGATCTGTCATGTCGGTTGCATGTATGCTTCCAATTATTAACTTGCACCTTTATAAAGTTAGCCAACAGGGACAGGAGGTTATGAGTGGCAATATAGGGGTTCAAAACACTGCTGTTGGACTGCCATGTTCATACTTCAAAACACTGCATCCTCTGCATTTTTCTTTGTGAAGATTACACAGGACACTTGCACATTCACCCACCATGCCCCTTATTCTTATATGCCCCTTTCTTTAGCCTGTGTTAATGTCAATGGGGTGAGAGATAAGTGGAAAGGGGTAGTAGGACAAGGCACAGTGAGGTATGGCAGGATCAGTGATAAGGTAAGGTAAGGTGTGGTAAGATGTGGTTTCCCTACTAGTTCCCAGGTATCAAGCAAATGCCTCACCAACAGACCATCCTCAGTTATCTGTGTTCAATAGGCATTCTTTCAAATTTCCTTTGTCTCCTTTTTGTTTGATTCAGGTTATTTGTATTAAGAGTGTTACAATCTTTACCTGGTGACATAAATGTCATGTCTTGCTTTCTCACTTTCTCACTTCCCCACCTCTTTATCCGTGCTTCACCATTGTCCAGAAACAGGTCACTCATAATCAACATGCATATGGTTCTTTGCTTTGTCTAAGTTGATAATCATTTGAGCTCTGTTTTTTATCCCTTCTTGAGCAACTTGAATGTCATTTTCCCCTGCTCATTCCCCTCTTTTTTTGCCTACTGCTTACCATGCTACCTATAACACAGTGATTTGGATGATATGACCATTGTATTCTTTATGGTGTGGGTGTTGCTTTTCCATTCTTTGATGTGAATGTTGCATTGTTTTCCTTGTATATCTCTTCTCACCCACTCTTGTCATACATCCTTGCTTTTTCCACCAGTGGTCATCAGGTGTGCCTCTCTTGTTCCTGTTTAACACACCTGCTTCTTTCCTTTTGTTCATCTTTGTTAGAACTTGTGCTTTTCACTGCTTATCCTCATGTTTGAGCCCAACTGCTTCGATTCCTTATGCATCTGGAGAGCTTGTATTCATCACCACTGATAGGTTTTGTATCCCCTTTTCCTGCAAGGCAAGTGCCATTCTTCCTTTTTTTAGCAGGGTGGACGTTACTTTCCTGTAATCCCATGCTGTAATCTTTGTTATCCTTACCTCATGAAGTGTGCATCTTGTTGCACTTGTTATTTTCTGCCATTCAGTTTATTTTGGCAACTTTAGTCACAATGTGCTGCTGGCACTATCTTACCTGCCATGATCAAAGGTAGCTTGCAACCCTATTAATGAAGACAAAACAACATGCCATGTATATTTCTCCATGCCCTCTGCACTTCAGCTTTGTTTTTCTCTTAATGGGATCTGTCGGAGGTTTTTTGTACCTTCTTGGCATCAGCAACTCATAAGCGCTCGATAAGTGCCTGATGAACTCACATAGAGGTTGCATATCCTTTTTGGGGTCACTTATGGTCAATTTGGCTTGCAAGGAGTAATATGTGGTTTCTGCTGATAAGCTGGTCCACACACTACATCAATCCTTCAATTGTCAGGAGGCATATGGCTAACCACAGTGGTGCATCATGATAGTGTGGAAGGTGTGGTGAGTTTATCATCACCCATGTATCATAGGCTTCCCTCAAAGTATGGCTGTAGTCTCTGCTATGCCAACTTACTCTAGTTAATAACTTGCTTGCAACTCACTTTTTTAATTGATTTATTAAATTTTGTTTAGAGCACAGAAGATGACATGCTGACCTTCTTGGCATGCCATGTGTCATGCAATTCAAGCTCACGAATGTAAGGAAAAGCTTCTCCCATAGTTTCATCTATCTACTTTTATGCATCCATTCGTCAGAGGTTTAATATGTGCCATGTCACCACCCACCTGCTTCTATGCAGACTTTTCGCATCATCTGACCATGAACTTGAAGCAAGTGGTTGCTTTGGTATGGTCAGTTCGTAGTGGTGAAGGGCCACCTGCCCACTTGTTCAGCCTGTCTTCCATGAAAAGAGGTGCAGCTGATCACCTTAGCCTACCCTATAGCAAGTGCAAGAAAAAGGAGGAGTTGGCTGCTAGGATACTGTGGGTTGTCATTGTTTCACATGCTAAGGACCTCTCATCTTATCCCTTTCCCCCCCTTACTAGAAGGGCTTACTAGAAGGGTTGCACATACAATGAGAACATCTGCTGCCAATTAAGCAGCAGCATCTGTCTCCATCAAAATAAAACTATTCAGGGCAGACTGGCCATTCCACAGCTTTGACTGCATGGTGCAAGGCATCATAAATGATGTTTAATCTGCTGCTTCATTGGTGGAGCAGGTGGGGGAAACCATCCTTTGCAACTTCCCCAACATGCCAGATTCACTTGTGTTAGCCCTCATCATCAATGAGGCTACCTCATAAAGCAGGACAGGTGCTACATCTGCTAGGAACCCATTCCCACAGATGTATAAGATGGAAGCCACTTTCACACATCTATGCTGACCTCAGGATAGGTGGATGGGCTGGATGATCTGGACCAAACACAATTGCACCAGCCTGGAGATGCTGTGGGATTGGGCTCCAGATGAACTTCCAAGTCCTTTGCAACGTCATTGATATGATCCTGCCCTTCAAGAGACTTGATGAAGGCGGATATCTGGAATGGCATCACAACCTTCCTTCTTCAAAACCTTACCTTTGGCCAAAAGTGGATAGAGTTTAACTTTTATCAGGGGTGGTGCATCTCCCTTATGGACTTACTAGAGTTCTTCAAGGACCACATTGCTACCATGGTGGCCTTGGTGGGTTACCGACTTGAATCTCATTGTATTTTTCACTGATGCTTTATACTATTAGCTTGATGTTCCACCAGGCTCCACTTACTGTATCCTCCTTAGCAACATATTGTCATAACAGGGCCAAGATGGCAGGCCTTCATTATTTGTGCTCACCCTCTGGATATTTTGGAAGTATAAGCAGGACAAGAATAGTATCACATGTTAGATTTGGTGATTGTGCACTCTTGATAAGTCTTTATCCTGCACTAACTAGCGCTTACTTCATTTTCTAACTTTGTCCAAGTAATCACAATTCCCCATTCTCATTGTACTTACCCTCCACTTCTCCCCATCACTTTAGCTTGTTGTTGTATCTCTGCCCAACCAGAGCATGGACTTGTAGTGTTTCCATTCACATGGTGGCTCACTTGTTCACCTGTGTTTACTTACAAGTGCATTTATATCCTAGAGCCCACTGTTCCTTCTCCTTGGTTACTCACAGTGGACTCCAGGTCTGTATACCTTTATATCTCTCTCAATATACTTGGTTACTCACAGTGGACTCCAGTCCTATAGCTCGCTTCCACACCTACTACCTCCTAAAATCATATGGCTCATTTCTTCTACTGATGATCAAGAGCTGAGGGCCCTGTGTCACAAAAGTGTCAAGGGATATGGCTCTGCAATGAGTGAGGGACATCCTCATCCCACTGATTGCTGACAGACTCTTCCTTAAAAAGGTTGCTGGAGGTTATCCAAGGGGATGGCTCTCTTGATATCTCAGATGAGGGGGTGATGACAGAGAGCAGTTTTATGGATGGTGTCTCGGATGCATTTGAGGATTAGGCTGCTACTATATGTTCTTTTTTGCATATACTTATCTTTATGGAACAACCACTGTAATGTCAGATCCTGAACTCCTTCCAGGACATGGAGATGGCCCCCATCCAGCCCTTCTTATGTATCTACCCCACCTGAACTCTAATTCATTTTACTAGTGCAGCCTGACTGTTTTCAGCCAATGTAATGTCAGATCCTGAATTCTTCCCAGGATGTGAAGATGGACCCCATCTAGCAATTCATCCCCTCTACTGTCTCTGTTCCTCTGTTGGGCACTCCTGCAAGTACTCCAGTCACACCTTCATCTGCATCGACCCCCACACCACCTGAAATTGCCCCTGTTCTTGAATGGCTTCTTGAGCAATTTCCAGATGGGAGTCTCTCCCTCCCAGACCCTCTTCAACCCCCCTTGTTGATGTTTTGTATACAAGGTACTTGCAGACTCCCCCTTGAATACAATTTGTATTCATCTATGGAGCTTCTATCATCCTGATGACTCTTGCAAGAATACATACCATATCTCCTAGGAGACAGGCTCAAGTTTTGAATTCTTTCCTCTTCTCCCCCAAAATCCCTCCCTCCACCTCCCCTTTATCTCCCCCACCTCATTGTTGGATAATCTGATGTCTACATCTCCAACCTGTGGAATTTATTCTCTCATCTAAACTTCCATCAATTTCTCACCAGCAGAGGAATCCTTTGGTGCATCACCATACAATATCTCTTAGACCATCATGTCTTTTCTGTGGAGAACAGAGTTCCTGCCACTCTCAATGGTCCCAGCTCTATTGCATTAGAAGTTCAACCAGGGTTATACATATGATGATGATGTAACCACTGATGAAGTCGCTGTACTCATTGGTCTCAGCATTACTGGCACCACTCTCTGGCCACCAGCCAATGTATTCGCCCATAGCTATCACTGGGTTGGCCCATGGACATCATCAAATGAGAATTGGTTTTAACTTCACCTTGGGAGGATCAATAGTGGCAATTCCAACACTTTGCATACTTGTCAGGCTTGATTGAGGAAATCCTTCCAGATTTGCAGACAGCACACCCAGAATAGTCCAGGTTCTGAAGCACACATGAGAGTTGTATGCACCAAATACAATTCTTTGCATACTGTTAGAACCGTAACTCTGGTATCAACTCTGGAACACCGGAGATGATTAGGGAATTTGGGACTTGGCTTCACTGTATGTGGTGCACCCTTACAAGAGTTTGGTCCCAGATTTACGGAGATCGGAGGTAGGACTCAAGACGTGGAGACATCAAGTTGAGCGGAGGTGTCAGAGGAGAGTCGTCAAGACTCAAGCGGAAGTCAGAAGAGTTATTCTAGATAATATTCGAACTAAGGAGGACAGGAGGGAAATCAGAGGCTTATATACGGAGTTCGAGAATGATTAGTAACGGAGTCGTAAGGGATTGGTAACGGAGTCATAAGGGATTGGTAAGAGAACGGGAATTGGGAGTAAGTATCCCGGAGCTGTGCTCTAAGCGAGACACAGGTACGGAGGTAAGTAACAAATGGAGCTAGTATTAAATAAGAGAACAAGAGACATACGAAAGGAGAATACTAAGTACAAGTCTGGAGTCCAGAGATAAGTCCTGCACGAGAACGCAGCGGAGTTCTTGATGATAGGCCCAGAGGGCCGAAGTTGAACTTGGACGAAATACAGGATATGACACATACACCTTTCCTCCCCAGTTATTTAATCAACTTTTCCCCTTGGTTATCATTATTGATAAATTGTAGCTACTATTCATCATAGTCAGATGTAATCAGCTTTCATTTGTTGTGGTCAAATTGTGGCAACACAGCATTTTTATTTTCAATAGCATGAACATTGTTTCATTCACTTGTACTGTCTGCAATGTGGATGTTGCACCTCCTCTTCCAATAGTGTGAACACCATGGTATTTGTGCTGTTTACTTGCAATGTGAATATTGTTCCCTTACTCATTATCCAGACCTTCATGCACATGTAGTTTATTTCTGTGATGTGAAACAACTTAGAGCTCTTGCTAAGGCTGCTTGCTCTTGAGTACACTTGGTAGCTAACTTCTTAAGGACATAGTTCAGGGAAATTAACTCATATAAGAATAAGGAGAGGGGAGTGAGTTAGCCAGAGGAGCAGAAGGGAAAACCTCAAGGAGGGCAAGACTGGGGGGCCTTGGCCACTGCTTGAGGGGTTTTATATATTACATAAAGTATATATATATTGTACATAGATCTATAAATAAATGAGTTGCTGAACATGTGTGCAACACATATATTAGTACAGCCATGGAATGGAAGCATAACATGAGGGGAAAGCATGGAAAGAAGCAAGAACAGGAGAAGGGGGGATGTATGTAAATAATGAAATGGAAGCATAACCCTGACCATGAGGATGTGGCAGAGATCATGAATTAATGAAAGATCATAAATAAAGAAGCATGGGTGTGGCAGCACATGAAAGGCATGAGGAGGAGGCATGGATCAGAAATGAAGGAATGATATATGATCAGAAGAGAAGGCATAGTCATATCACAGGGTGAAGAGGTGAGGAGATGAGGAGATGAGGAGATGAGGAGGTGAGGAGGTGAGAAGATGAAGAAGTGAAGAGGTGAAGGAGAAAAGATGTGAAGGGTTGGAGGGGTATCTTGTAATATGGTGAAGGTGTGAAGAGGTGACATGATAACATAGTGAAGAGGTGAAACATAGGAGGGTGGTCCAGACCATCCTGGAGATTAGATAGAGATTGCCAGCAATTAGCAGATAAGAGTTATTACATATCTAATGTGAGTTAATTGTACTTTAAGTGTATAAATAGCTTGATTGTGCATGTCCAGTGCTGTTGATAAGGAAATTGCACTTGTCCAAGGTGTCTGATAAAGAGTAGCACCTATCCTGGGTACTTGATGAAGGGGTGGCACCTGTCCAAGGTGCTTGATAAGGGAATCTACCCTTGAGAAAGTGAAGAAAATAAAAAAATAAATGCATCAAGCATAGTTGCAAGTTGGCAGCTGTTACACAATGTAGATGTCACATTCTCATTCTTAACAGCATAAACATCATTCTATCTACTTATACTGTCTGTGATGTGGATATTGTATCTTCCTTTCTAATAGAGTGAATGTCATTGTATCTGTGATGTGCTCTTGTGAGGTGAACGTCATTTCTTTATCTGCATGTAGCACCAGCCCATAAGAAATGAGGCTAGCGAACACTTGGCAAACCCTTTGCATACAGAAGTGATCAAAGGGCACAACTAATCTGCTCATGAGGAAAATCCCAACACTGATGCTAGAGGAGAGGGTGATGCCATTGTCCAATATGCTGTACAGAAATCTTCTCGACAGCAGATGGAGTCTCTTGAACCCCTTAAACACATGGGATGTACTGGTTGATCTAATGCTCAACCTGGGCCTCGTTTCCCTTCAATGTGCTTACATACCATACACAAGGACATTGGACATGAACATGGTTTGGAGGATGAATGGAAAGATGCTTATGATACAGGTTGGAATGCATGCAGGTGGGGGCTGATCCTAACTGTCCTGCCAAACAATTATGTCATACATTTGGAGATGACAGATATGGCTGGCAAATAACAGACCATGCCCCACCTGATACTTGTCCCAACCACAATGATGTACTCAATGTCAAGCATGTTCAATCGTTTACACATGCGCCTCTCACCTGCTCAGATTTAGTAGACATGATGGCCAACAAATTTACTTTGAACATCACCTAATGGTATGCATTCATGATTGTTGCCCCATCATTCCAGAGTGTCCGATGCCCCCTTGTGAATGTATGAGGTGGCTTGGATGGTACTAGGAAGTTGAGGGTCATCAGTGCTCTGCTCTCAACAAGTTCTTTGTACACTCTTGGCCAAGGCAAATGCTTCCAACTGGTGTTTTTCATGGGAATTGCAGTCAAAAACATTCAAGCTGGTGGTGTGATGCTTCATGCTGCATTGGCTTTGGGTACTGTTGTTGTCGCAATGAAAGAGCAATGATGACTTGATGATAACATCATCATAGTGAACTGTGCCATGGATGTGGTCTGTCCACCTTATCCAACAGAACGTTTCACCACACAAGAAATACATCATGTATAGAAATGATAACAGGTGATTTTACTATATTTGAATATGACCAAAGCACCAGATTGCAAGCCTAGTACATTATGGGCAAATACTACAATGTAAGAAGCATTATAGTCTTGTGGACATTATGACAAATCAAAATACTTTCATGTTAGATTCAGTAACAAAATCATTATAGGGTGTTGTAGCCTTTCATAGGGAGAAATATCCTCGAAGCCTGCTCAAAGCTTAAGCTGGTTGTTCAGCAAACCTTTGTTGCCAAGCAGCAGGATGGTGTAAAAGACACCAAGCAATGCTGAAATCAAGCATGTCAGCACAATAAGGGTAGATATTGAAAGATGATCAACTCACAAACTAAGTCACTGGGTTGGTATGTCTTGTTGTACTAGAGCAATGAGCTGGTAATGTTTACCAGCAGCTGAATCTCATGTAAGCTGGAGTTTGAGGAGACACTCAGAAAGAGACAGCTTTCAGATGGCATCAAGTTGTTTCCTGTATGTGAAAGGCCTTGGTGCCAACATAAGATCACTGGCATCCTACTTGCTCATAAGATCAAGGAAATATGAGAATTTCAGCATAATACCCATCCAGTTGATCTTGCACATTACATTGGCAATATGAGGAGGAATGCTAATGTCTAAACTTCATTGCCCATAGCTTCAAGGTGATGGGCAACTGGAAAATGACAACATTATCATATGTACAAATACCCTGTGATGGGATAAGGACCTTCAGGCTACATCTGCCTGATGGCTGCAGGTAAGAAGATGCCATCTTATCCAGGGAACCAAAGAACAGGGGTCTGAGTTTGAAACTCCATGTGCAAAATGCTTAGAAGGGCCATTCATCCTGGAAGTATTTGGTAGGGTTGATGAGATTTCTGGTTCATGGGGATCTTGGCCAGCTCAAACACATACTCTCCTTCACAGGTAATTCTAATAACATTGTTGAAGGTACCATCAAGCTCAAAGAATTCTCACCAGCAGATATGTTACTAACATTAAGGCTCAAATACAAACTCTTCCTCACGCTTAAGTCTGATAACATCATTGAAGGTACCACCAGGTTCAAAGACACTCCTGCCAGCAAATATGTTGCTGATGTTGAGGTTGAAGGTGTTAGCATAGATGCAAGCCAATCATCTTCTCAGTCTTGGTGGAGGGGATAATGAAACTGGCACCACAAGCAATACTCAGCAAGCCCTTTGCATAGGTAATATTACTTAGCAACTCCACTCTGCTTAAATTAGTTTGCAAGGCAAACTCTAAAGAGCATTTCGAGAGTATTCTTCTCCATCTGATCCATGTGAATAGAGACAATGAGCTGGGATAGGAGAGTAATTATCCTCACAGAGATATCACAGAGGGTGTGGTGCATAGCAAGGAGCTTGACAGTCACATCTTCACCATCAAGATTGAATATCTGGAAGTGGAAAATGAAGCCTTCAGTCTCCTGACCAAAAGTGTGGTAGAGTACAATGGTACTTAAGGAAAAAGTACAGCCTCAATGGTCTAAAGGTGAGTTTTGAGCTCTGGAGTGCTGTAAGAGGCACCGTGGATGGTAACAGTATCCTTGATATTGTACATCTGTCATATCCTATATTTTGCCCAAGTTCAACTCTGGCCATCCAGGGCCTATCATCAAGAATTACGCTGCGTTCTTGCATAGGACTTGCCTTCAGACTTCAGACTTGTACTTAGTATCTTCTTTTCATCTATGTTTCTTGTTCTCTCTTATTTAGCACTAGCTCCAATTATTACTTACCTCTGTACCTGCATCTTGCTTTGAGCACAGCTCTGGGTTTCTCTTACCTGGAGTGCACCTCCGGGATACTTACTCCTAACTCCTGTTCTCTTACCAATCCTTTATAACTCCATTGACTAATCATTCTCGAACTTCATATACAAACCTCCAATTTCACTCATATACTCCTAAGTTCAAATATTAACTAGAATAACTCTTCTAACCTCTGCTTGAGTCTCAACAACTTTCTTCTCACCTCCACTCAACTTGACATTTCCACGTCTTAAATCTTAACTCTGTTCTCCATAAATCCGGGACCAAACTCTTATAAGAATGCACCACATATGGTAAAACCAAGTCCCATTTCTCTAATTATCTCCAGCGTTTCAGAGTTGATATTGAAGTTCTAGTTTTAACAGTATATTCAAACTCACACTTGTAAAGAGTTCCCCATTATGACTATGCATACTACCCACTCCTGTACTCATGCCCTCATCGGTGCCAACACTTTCCCAAGATTCAATCCCTTCAGCACTTTTCAAAAAGTCTGGAAATCAGATTTTCTGGTGTAGTCTACCACTGGACTTTGCCTCAAAGTCATGTGTGGGCCTGATGCATGAACCTGTCTAGTGGATTGATTGTTTCAGAATTCAGGATTAATCACTGTACCATTCCAAACCACCGATAACACTCCCTGGTATTCAGATTGCTCCCTACCAATGCCAATGTCATTTTCAAGACTTTAAAGCAGTGGCCCAATGGTGGCCTGCCTGTCATCACCCTGGTACTAAGGGCGTTGGGAAAATCAGACAGTGGAAACTGGACAAACTCACACGGTGATGTCAGATATCAGTCAGACTCAGTCAGAATATAGGCAGATGTCAACAGACAGTGGTGGACAGAGAGACAGGGGCACAGGCAGGTGCTGATGTGCAGAATTGGACATATAGTAAATACACTGGGTGGGAACTGGACTGACTCACATGTAAATGCAAGACACAAACACAGGCAGATGGACACAGGCAGATACTGACGTTGTTAGAACCGTAACTCTGGTATCAACTCCAGAACGCCGGAGATGATTAGGGAATTGGGACTTGGCTTCACCGTATGTGATGCGCCCTTACAAGAGTTCAGTCCCGGATTTACGGAGATCGGAGGTAGGACTTAAGATGTGGAAACGTCAAGTCGAGCGGAGGTGTCAGAGGAGAGTCGTCGAGACTCAAGCGGAAGTTAGGAGAGTTATTCTAGATGATATTTGAACTAAAGAATACAGGAGTGAAATCGGAGGCTTATATACGGAGTTCAAGAATGATTAGTAAATGGAGTTGTAAGGGATTGGTAAGGAAACGGGAGTCGGGAGTAAGTATCCCGGAGCACAGCTCCAGGTTTCTCTTACCTGGAGCTGTGCTCTAAGCGAGACACAGGTTCGGAGGTAAGTAAGTAATGGAGCTAATACTAAATAGGAGAGAACAAGGAACAGAGACGAAAAGAGAATACTAAGTACAAGTCCGGAGTCCGGAGACAAGTCCTGCGCGAGAACGCAGTGGAGTTCTTGATGATAGGCCCGGAGGGCTGGAGTTGAACTTGGGCAAAATACAGGATATGACAGTATCCCCCTTCTAGGCCTGAACCCCTGAAGGCCTTTAGCGAGGGACAATGCGGAGTTAGGAAATCGGAGTCCGAAAGTTTGTTGATTGCCTTTCGGTACCGTATAAAGTCCGGGGTGCCCTGGCCTAACCTTATCACCCATTACCATCATGTCCGACATCCTCGACATCGAGAACTGGTCCGACGAGTGCCTGGCGGAGTGCGCTGACGACGACGAAGACCTCTGCGACATGAAGTTCGCTGAGCGGCGACGAAGAAGGAGGGTGGAGAAGGAGGCGCGGGAGGCGGAGGAGGCGCGTAAGGCGGAGGAGGCGTGCCAAGCGGAGGCAGCGCACAAGGCAGCGGAGGAGGCGTGCCAAGCGGAGGCAGTGCACAAGGCAGCGGAGGAGGCAAAGGCGGCGGTGGAGGCAAAGGCGGCGGCGGAGGCAAAGGCAGCGGCGGAGGCAAAGGCGGCAGCAGAGGCAAAGGCGGCGGCGGAGGCGGCGCGCCGCAAGGAGGCCAGAAAACGAGTAAGTACTCGTTACCTGTGGATAGTTGTGCACTAACGAGGACTAGGCCGAGAAGGTCCGAGTGGAGCAGAGCTCCGTCAAGGGCAAGGGGAACGTCTGGCAGCCTCTGTCGGAGTGCAAGCAGTGCGAGGACCGGGGGCTTGAGTGCGAACTCGGGCCCGGCAAGTCCAAGTCCTGCACAGGGTGCATCGAGGCAAAGGCGAAGTGCGAGCGAGGCAGAGTGGAGAAGATGGAGACGCGCGGAGGGCGAGTTGCCGAGGGGGAAGAAGAAGAAGGCGAGGTCAGAGACAAAGGGGTCGGAGTCGAACAAGGGAGAGGGGAGTTCGGGGGCGGCGGCAGTCGCTCAGCTCCAAGTACCCGCAGAGTTCAGGTACTGGATGCAGCAGCTGCTCAAGAGGATGGACAGGCAGAACGAGCTCCTGGAGGAGCTCGTCGCAGCCAAGGAGTTGGAGGTGCACGGGTGGGCCTCGGACTCGGAGTCCGAGGTCTCCGCGTACGAGGGAGGCGGGACAGAGGTGGCGGTGGCAGCGGAGTTGGCGGAGGACCTGGAGAGCTTGGAGGAAGAGAGGGCGGTGGCGGGGGAATGCGACTCAGACGAGTCGATGGAGTAGAATAGGCTGCCCTTGTAAATAGTCAAGAGGAATGTACCAAGTTCGAGAGTCAAGCATCAGAGTGAGGTCCGGGCTTGTCCGGGTAACGGAGATGGTAATCGTGGACAAGTTCAGATGCGTGATCGAGCTCCGTGGCTAACAGCCAGGAGGTCTCGTCGTCTGTGCCTTCGTATCCAGACCAACGCACTAGGCACAGTAACTTGCAATTCTTCCTTCTTCGATCTATCTTGGAGTCGAGTATCTCGGAGATCTCATACTCCGGTTCTCTGTCAACTTCTACCGGAGGAGGTGGGGGTTGTACCCGATTGGGGATCGTATTGGATACGGAGGGCTCCAGTTGGGAGACATGGAATATGGGGTGAATGGACTTCATAGAGTCCGGAAGGCGGAGTGTGAAGGAGAGGGATCCGGCCTGAGCGATGATTGTATACGGCCCTAAGTTCTTTTCAGAGAGTTTCTTGGAGGGCCGTGTTGAGCGGAAGTATTTTGCCTTGATGAATACCTGGTCACCGACTTTGAAGTCCGGTGCCAGAGTTCGCTTGGCATCTGCAGGTCCTTGGTATCGCTTTTGGGCGGCAGCCATCTCCTCACGGAGGAATGCGTGGAGGGAATCGAGGTCGACAGAGTATTCGCGAGCTCTCTCGGATGTGAGGTCACGCTCGGGGTGAACGGTGATGTTGGGGTGATAGCCCTTATGGGCGAAGAACGGTGAGACTTCAGTGGTAGCGCTCGGAGCGTTGTTGTACGCGAACTCCGCTAGGGGCAGGAGTTCGGACCAGTTGTCTTCCTGGTAATTACAATAGACTCGGAGGTACTACTCCAGTGTCTGGTTCATTTGTTCTGTCTGACCGTCTCCTTCAGGGTGATAGCTGGAGGTGAAATGGAGACGGATGTCCAGGGCCTTACTGAGCGAACGGAAGAAATGAGAGACGAACTCCGAACCTCTATTGGAGGTAATGTGGGAGGGAACTCCATGCTTGGAAAAGACATGGAGGAGGAAGAGTTTGGCGAGCTCCGGAGAAGTAATCGTATCGTGTGTTGGAATGAAAATGCACTGCTTGGATAGACGATCTACGACTACTAGGATGGCGGTGAATCTGGAGGACGCGGGGAGTTGTTCGATGAAGTCCATGGAGATGGAATTCCATGGCTTCTCTGGGATAGGGAGCTGCTTGAGCAGCCCGTATGGTTTGTGCCTCGGAACCTTTGCGCGGGCGCAGGTCGTGCAGGACGAGACATAGTCCTTTACGAATGTTCTGATACCTGGCCAAGTGTATTCGCGTCTAATCAGTTCCAAGGTCCGGTTCTGGCCGAAATGTCCGGAGAGGGGATGATCATGTTTGTACCGGAGGACTCGGAGACGGAGGTCATTGGAGTCCGGTACATAGATCCTATCGTCTAGGCGGAGGAAGCCGTCAGTATCGATAGACCATCGGGAGTCGGAGGGTTCGGAGGTGGACATGTGGATGGAGGCCAGAGGGTCGGAGGGGAGAGCGGAGAGGATGTCACT
>JBBPRR010000687.1:0-18040 GCA_038093115.1 Hortiboletus flavorubellus | reverse complement strand
TTAATATTGGGATCCAAGACGATCCCCCTCCTCCACCCTTTTTTTTTTTTTCTTGGGGGGGGGGGTGGTCGGTATGGATTCCACACCTGTTCGTTACAGTAAAAAGGCGAGCACGCTTGCAGGCGTCGACACGGTGCGGCGTGATCACATGTAGATAACGCGAACGTGTTCTCCACCCCACCCCACCCCTCCCCTTCCCCCCTTGATCATGTCAGATGCATGCCGAATCCCGACGCTATCGTTTTAAAAGCCCCGAA
Source organism: Hortiboletus flavorubellus (assembly GCA_038093115.1). Classification (NCBI taxonomy): domain Eukaryota; kingdom Fungi; phylum Basidiomycota; class Agaricomycetes; order Boletales; family Boletaceae; genus Hortiboletus; species Hortiboletus flavorubellus. Next base: position 17,783 of record JBBPRR010000687.1, on the reverse strand, counting down.
TACTGAGGCTTACCGCCCGTCAGATTTGTTTTACGGGGGGTATAGGATACAAATACAAGCAACGAAGACGGGGGAGTGAGGGGGGGGAAAAGAGTATATCCAACAACAACAACAACAACAAAAAAAGAGAGCGAGACATCAAGAAGGGAGACGAAACGGGAAATGGAAATACGACCGAGAGCCCGAACCGACGATATTATCCCACAACGCATCTCACGCCATCTCTGTGCGTTCCGTCGTTCGCCCTCGACACAAACAAACGTCAAAGAGAGAGAGGGAGTGGGGAGGGGGGGGGGAGTGGGATGGGGTGAAGGAGACAGAAGGAAAGGAAGAAATACAGGACGTCGAAACGCAAAGAAAAAGAAAAAGAAGAAGAAAAGAAGAGAGAAAGGGCCGAAAACCCGACCCAACGAACATCGTCCCACAATACATCTTCCACGCCCATCCCCCAATCATCACGTTCTCCTCCTCTGTGCGTTCCGCCGTTCGCCCTCGACACAGACAAACGTCACGAGGACGTCTCCGGTGATGGTCAGCCCATGTGGCGTGATGTGAATCAACCCGGGATTCGACCGCGTCGAAGGTAGATAGGACGCGACGGGCGCTTGTCTGCTGTCGTTGCTGGCCATCTACCAAAAGAGAGTGGGGGGAAAAGGGGGGGAACGAATCAACGAACGATCACCACAGGCACGACGATCGAGGACGTCGGGAAAAGTAAGGGGGCAAGGACGAGGGGAACGAATCCTACGCACCAACGATGTATCGTTCTCAAAAGACCATTTGTAGGATTGTCCGTTGAGCGCCGTAAACGTTCGTGACCTTTTTTTTATATATAAAAAAGAAAAAAAGCAAGGGGGGAGGGGGAAAAAAAAGGCAAGACGATGGTCAAAACCGACATCCCCGACCCGACCCAACCCGCAAAAGGGTGAGAAGGAGAGTGCCACTCACGAACTAAAGAATTTGCTCCGATTGATGAAGAGTTCGTGGCCGTGTACGACGACCGTGCCAGGTCGCCCAGACTGCCACACCACGCGGCCGACCTCGGCTTCGCTCAACCCATCCGAGCTCACCCGCTTGACCCTGGTTACCGTTGTCGGCGACGACGACGACGACGATGACGGGCTGGGAAAAATGGGTGTCTCGATCCGATAGAGGACGCGACCCTCTGGCGAGACGAGGACGGTATTAAACGGACTGTCCTGTGCCAACGAAAAGTTCATCGTGCTTCCGAACGGGGTCGATCGGTGAAACTGCCAGGGGGGCGTTGCAGCGGGGCGATTCAGAGGGAAAAAAAAAGGAACGGCCCCAGTTCACGAACGCTGGGAGACCGCGCCAAGAGAAGTCCGGGATTCTACCACGGTGGGCGTCCTTTGGGCGCAGCTCGTTGTTTTACGGGCGACCCTTGGATTTTTTGTGCCATGGACGTCTGCTTTGGTGAACAGGGCTGAACTGAGTGGTTCTAACCAACCCGACATGACTACATCAACTTCCTAGAGGGCAACGAGGGAGGCAGTGTGCCATCACACCTCTGATTGGTCTCCGCCTGATCACCTACACCGCATTTTTTTTTGGTTCCGTCCAAAAAATACACGATTATTATTGCATTTTCAAGCTAGTGCCCACAGTTCTACACTTGGTAAAACACACATAAATCGATCCTGTGCAAAGTCCTACCCAAGGGGTCCTGCCGCCTCTAAACCAACAACAACAAAAAAAGGACAACACCCATGTTCAACACGAATGGTATCTGGCAAGCCGTCAGAGCCAGCGCTAGATACCCAAAGGGGAGAACCAACCTCATAGATCGTCGACGGTCACCATCGTCGACAGCCGGCTACGCTTGTACGTCCGCGGGGTATCCAGGTTGGGCGGTGCCCTCCGCATCGGCTTCCCGACGGCGTGCACCCGGTTCAACAGAATCCCAGCGACAGCCTTGCACCGCGCCTCGCGATCCTGCACGAGTCTCTGGGCCGTCCTCTGGCGCACCAACGCCTCTAGATGTGATGGCCGTGGCAGTTTTACGGTGAAGGATTGCGAGGCTAACCGCGTGCGCTGGTAGGGTACGAGCTGCTGGTTTTGAACAGTAGGCACGGAAACGGCATGGCGGTCGTGAAATGGGTCCTCTTGGGGAAAGTGGACAGACTGGGCGGTGGTTGCGCGGGTAGGGGACTGTCGACGGGCGTCGAGGGAGAGCGGCCTGCAGCCGAGAGGTCTAGAGACAGGGACAACACGCCATGCAGCCCGTCTGTTGGGCACGTCCATCACGACGCCAGCGTACGGTGAGTAAGTAGGAAGTCCATTAGGGTATGTAGATATGCCAGAGAAGGTACCGTGGATGGTATGTACAGCGTGGACGGGAGTGGACATGGCGACAGAGATCAGAAACGAAACTGGGGAGGAAAAGCGTCGAGAGTGCTGTTTATAACGCAACACCGCTCACGACAAACAATGAAGCACAGGAAAAGAAAAGTTGCCTCTTTGGCTTCAATGAATGAATTAATAAATCCTCAAACGCCTCGTGTCCCCCCTTTTGTTGTATTTTTTTCTTGTTCGCCCAATTCAGTTCCCTGCCCACTCCAGCATCCTTCCAGCGTGAACCGCCAATTGTGGTCTAGCACAATAACAACACATCAACGCCCTCGCGACCCTCACTCGAGCCAGGCCCGCTCGATCACTCAGGGTTCTTGGAGCCTTCCAGACTCGTCCTAGTCTACGGAAGCCCATCATAAATATCCCAGCTCGAAACACGACCCACTATCGATAACGGATGTCTCCGTGGTCACACCCTGATGGCTTCCCTTATCATGTGCATCGCTGGCGTCGAATTCGCATCTCGAGACGTTTGAGACGTTTTCCCACTTTGTCAATAGCACTGTCTTCTGAGATTGCGACTTGTTCTCCTTCAGGAGTTTCCTCGCTTGCTTGACGTCGGAGGCTACGGTTTCAACTAAGCAGCTTGTCCCGATCCTGCCTACTGAAGTGGACAAAGATCTCGATAGTGTCGAGGGGAAACTTGGCCGACGTTCCCATCCTCTACGCGACGTCGTTAGTACATCGCACACGCTAGATACCAGAAGTGGGGCTCACTCCCTCGTCTACACCGAAATGAGTCAAGTTGGGAAGCACCTTGACTATTCGTGGCAACGAATCAGTTGTCCTCAAACTCCGTCACAGGCTGATGACGGTGGAGCGTGCGCGTCAGGGGAGCAGAGATGCCTTTTCGGAGGCGCACTTGGGTACAGTTGCCCCTGACGAGGGATCCGATGATCGTACTTCCGTCTCCTTCTGTAGCACACCACTTCCTCAAGGTTGGGACAGCTTTTTGATGATCTCATGCGCAGAGCCAGGTAGAGTGATTCTCTGCACGGAGGGAAATCGTTTACTTCTGAACCCGTTCTGGATAACTGTGGTCAATCGGGGGTGTGCGTGTATGGCTGCCGCCGGACAAGGGTATTGAGGACGGTGCGTTACGGAGAAAGAAGGACTGTACCTTGAACGACAGTGAGGTTGGGCAACGTTGCGAGACAGGCTGCGAATTTCGGAATGATCTCCTTGAAGTTGTAAAACGTTAGAACGACGGACACCGTGCTAAACAATAGTCAGACGTCAAGAACCACTCGTATTTGCCACGGCACGAACCGGATCAGGGGCAATAGGTGTGGGCTCGTTTTCAAGACGCGTACGCAGGCCATGGTTGCTTCGCCAATCACGCTATGAAATAACGCCCTGGGTTGGCGTTGGGCCAACACCCCGCTCGAATCGGGACCGTCCGTTGTCGGCGTGGCAGTCGTTCTCGCACGTTTTGGCGCGGGTACCATTCTAACCTTTTGCTGCTGAACGCATGAGGGCCTTGGCGAGAGCAAAGAGAGGTCCAGAAAAAAAGAAACTCGGTGGTGCAACGTTGTGCTCAGACACGCCCGTGCCGCCGGTCCCGCAAGGGCTGGTACGAGTCAACGTCAGAGATACTCACAGAGAAGCTTTTCGCCCGCGCCCCCCAGAGTTCCCCTCAGTAGCGTGTCGGTCTTAATCCGCCGTACCGGTGGTCAGCCCCTATGACAGCCGGATCACTCGGACCTACCCATCTAGACCCCCTCTGAAACAAGAAAGCGTTCAAAGATCGGTTCCGCACAGCACCCGCGGGCGTGTTCAGCATCGCCTCTAGGCACGTCTAGAACACCTACAGTCACGACCCTGCATCCACTTTCGACACAGAAATTGCGGCGTACGTACACAGATAATGAGCCCGAGGGTGGTTCGTGTTATGATTGGTACTTTTGAAAAAGTTGGATCATGCGATTTCTGATTGTATTCCACATGTATACTTTTTGTCTTTCCTCGTAGAGAGCATAAATATACTTGATGATGATGGAGGAGGTAAAAGAAACAAAGAAACGAATGTGCAAAGAATGAAGATTCTTCAACGCCTCATGTCACGGTCTCGCTTGTTCAAAGTTCACCCAATTCAGTTCTATCTCCACATCAGCATGCTTGGGAATTCTACCACCGTGAACCACTAATTGTAGTATAGCATAATAACAGCATCAACCCCTCAGTGCCAGGTCCGCTCGATCAAGCAGGGATCTCGGAGCCCTCCAGACTCTTCGTCCCACAAGGTTCTATCATGATAAATATCCCAATTCGATACACATCGATAACGGATGTCTCCGTGGTCACACTCTGACGGCTTCCCTTACCATGTATCCGTTATCGGTGTCGAATGTGGATTTGGCGTGATCCCAGACGGCGTTCAACTTTGTCAATAGCACCCTCTTCTCAGCTTCCGACTTGTTCTCCTTCAGGATTTCACTTGCTTGTTTGACGTCGGAAGCTGCGAGCTCACTGAGCGGTAAGTCCTTCGTGCAAGAGTAGTGGACAGAGATTTCGATCGTGTCGAGGAGGGGAAAGTTGGCCAGCGGTGTCACGTTTCCCTACGAGAGCTCGTTAGTATACCGTACACACTAGATACCAGAAGAGGGGCTCACTCCCTCCTCTACACCGATATGAGTCAAGTTGGGAAGCACCCTGACCAATCCTGTCAACGAATCAGTTATACTCGAGCTCCGTCATAGGCTAATAACAGAGGAGCGTACGCGTCAGGGGAGCAGAGATGCCTTTTAGGACGCGCACTTGCGTACAGTTTCCCTTGATGACGGACCCGATGATCGTACTTCCGTTTCCATCGGTGCACACCACTTCCTCGAGGTTGGGACAGCTTTTGATGATCTCATGCGCGGAGCCAGGCAGAGCGATCCTCCGCACGGAGGGCAATCGTTTGCCTTCGAACCCGTTCTTGATAGCGGTGGTCATTTGGGTGTGTGCGTGTATGACTGCCGGAAAAGGGTATCGAGGGTGTCGCATCATGGAGAAAGGACGACTGTACCTTGAATAACAGCAAGGTTGGGTAACGTAGCGAGACAGGCTGCGAATGCCGGAATGATCTCAGCGGAGTGGTAACGCGTCAGGACGACGGACACTGTCCTAAGCGACGGTCAGACGTCGAGAACCACTCATAGCTGTCACGCACGAACTGGATCAAGGGCAATAGGTGTGGGCACGTTTTCATGACGCGTATGCCAGCCTGGACTGCTTCGCCAATCACCTTGTAGAATATGACGTTGTGCTTCGGGAGACTGGCTGTACAAAGCTCAATGCTCCGCCATGCCATTGCAAGGCAACGCGACCGCAAAAGTCGGGATGTCTTTGACAACGCGCGGAGGGTGCGCGTGCGGACGAGGGAGGTGTCTGGAACCACGGGTGGGGTTCTGAGACACCCATACAACACATGACGGTCGTCGAGAGTGGGTAAATAGGATAAGATTTCGTGCAGAATGTCGTCTGGGACGCGGTCCAGGCTTGGTCCAGTTTGAAAAGGGACGAATAGCTGGGGAGGAGCCAATGCACCGTCCGCGTCGACACTGTCGGGGGTCACCGGCACGGTCGACGCGGCAGTGGTTCTTGCACGTTTGGACTGGCGTGCCATTCTCACCTTTGATACTCAAGCACGTCAGAGATAAGTCTCTGTAGGAGTCAAATGGGACTTACGAGCCTATATGGTAGGTCCCTTTCAGAATAAAATGGATTCTTGAGTGAGACCGAGAACGTGCACGAGGCTCTTGGGAAGTGAGGAAAAAGACCAACCGTACAACGTAAGTCCCATACTATTACGTGACACCAAATGCACAGTCACCAACAGCTGCACAATCACTTCCTCAGTTCGCAATTCCGTAGATATTATTGTAGAGACACCTGGATATTGTAGAACATGGTGTATATGCCTTCGCATTACTAGGACAAGCTCAGAAATGACTCGAGTCGAGCATTGGCCTGGTCGACTCCCGCTACTAGATCCGAGTCATTCGGATGGTACTGTGTCGTGCTGCATGGCATACTCACCGTCCGAAATGAATATTTTAACATGCATCAGAACTCGATCTATACGACTTGAAAGCTTGATGTTCTCAAATACTTTGTTCGTCTCTAACTTGAAGACAGGGCTTGGGACTGAGTACCGAGCGCTGGACGATTGGCATTGAACTTCAAGCCGACTCGAACAGAACGACTCAGTCTGTAAGAGAGCGTGGAGTGAAGTGTGGGCCACGGTCCAATACACCCGCATCGGTATGTTTTCAATGCCCTTCCTATAGCGACACAATTGGGGTGGTCTGTGTATCCTTTACAAAACCCGGAGATTTGGCCTTTGGTGTCGGTAGTTGAGAAAACCCAGCCTCTAGTGAGGCCCATCTGGAGACTACTCTTTCAGTACGAGAACAGCATTACCCAATGAGTCGAAGATCGAAATACGCGCATTGTACACGAAGATTCGTGCTACGTTGACGCGGGATTGACCAATCAACAGCGAGCAACAGGGAGCGTGAAGCTCGATCCCAACGTACAGTCAAAGTCAGGAGCAAAAGGGCGGCACAGTTGCTGGCATTCGTTGTTTTGCCATAGACATGTACTTCGTGTGGTCCAACAGGTGAAGTGCTGAGTTGCACGGTATTTTGATCCCTCCAAGCCTGAGACTATATCTAGTACTTGAAGCACGGCAACACAAAATTTTGATCCGTAAAAATTGTTGATGTGCACCATGGGAATAAAAATTCAAACCATCAAATCGGATTACTCTCCCAAGGAGCGTGGAAATGTACTAATGTTTGACAGAAAGAAAAGAGTGTCGAGGAACATAGATCCAAGAGTATTCAATATCGACTTCACAACATCGGACCGAGGGGAGTGCAACCAATGTTGGCCACGCCATTCTGGATGAAGTAAGAGAAAGGTCACAGATGCCGCATCAGTACAAGTTACAAAAGCAACACATGGCGCAAAACTCACGAAGTTGTTACTAGTGCAGCACACAGGGTTCTGGGCACATCCACTGCTGGGAAGGCCGATGACACTGATGGGGGAACAAGTAATGTCGCCAGCCAAGTTGAGACCATCGAGGACGCCAAGAACACCGCTGACGGCCGCAGTGTATTGCTGCGAACGAATACGTTCATGAATCGCCCACAGCTGAGGGAAAAAAAGAGACCCACAGTAATCTCCGAGTTACAGCAGTACTGGTCCGAAGTGTTGCACTGGGAGACACTGCCGCCGCTACCGTTGGGTGCAGCAGTGACAACTGCAACGAGAGCAGCGACCGGAACAAGGGTGGCGAGGCGGGCGAACATGTCTGGCAAGTGAGTGGACTGTTGGAGAGCTGAGGACTCGAAAAATTGCTGGTCGAGGACTACCGGGTGGTTCCTCCATTTTATACAGCAAGGGGTACCCCATAAGGTATAATATATTTTCCCGGCAGATGGTGACCCGAGATTGGGCATGCCATCCGTGATGTCATGATTACGGTAGGAAGCAAGAAGAAAAAATAAGTCAGATATGGTTCGTGATTTGGAGCTCACAAAAGATTCTCGAGATAGGCGGCTCAAATCACGGATTTATTGAATAGCCTGCGGGAGATGACGATCCGAATGCATGGACCCCCCCAGAATGTTCCGTCCATAGGCGACGTGATAAAGTTTGTTTTGAATGGTTCGATCTGATATATTTTTAGTGCACTCAGCCTCACGCTGCCAGTGCCTGTAATAATGCCACACACCAGGTACTTGTCTGCCAGTGGGTGTTGTAACATTACGCGCACCTTCCAATTGCCGACAAGCATGTTGCGTCCTTGGAACGATTACATTCTCTCCGATCAACACTTGGGTGATCCCACAGACATGGCGTGGTGCTATGTTCAAACGGGACTGTGCAGGTGGGAATGCTCTCAGTCTTCGAATTGAAACTGTGTAAGCGATACTATTATGTGACACCAAATGCACAGTCACCAACAGATGCACAATCACTTCCTCAGTTTGCAATTCCATAGATATTATTGTAGAGACACCTGGATATTGTAGAACATGGTGTATATGTATGGAAAGAACCTTTAAAACATTAAAATTGGAGTTGTGTAAAGTACAGTGGGCCAAAAAATGGTCGATGGATGGCAAGAAACGGCCATGTATGGACATTAATGGCCGGATCCAAAGAAATCCACTGTGTTTTGTGGACTGATTCGCTTGGGCCATGTCGTAGAGGCCCATTAGAGAATTTCAGAGATTCCCGATTCTTCGTTTGGAGGAAATTGCGATGCTATTCAATGAGGATGACTCCAGTGTGACAAGAGGAGCAGACAGGGGTGTCACACCTGGATTTGCGCTCCGCGTTCGGAGACTCAACTATTCTTTGTGATGGAGTCAATATTTGAAGCGGAGTATGTCAGTCCCTTACCACGGCTTCTTGTGCCGTGCGTGACAATCTGTGACCAGAGTGTGCATGTCCTATGGATTTCGACACCACCATATTGATTCTACTCAGACGACTTCAAAACATCACTTTTCATAGACATCCTTGTGTGAGCTTGTAGCTAAGAGACTAAGGTAAAAGCTACTCCAGACCTGAAAAAAATAAATCAATTCAAGCGGTTGAGTAGTTATTCAAGAAACGGTCGAAATTGTGCATTTGCCGTCGTACGATAGTAAGTCTAATTCAAGGTCCGATGAGCCGATAAGTCGGCATTGATCATGATCAGTCTCGACGCGACCAGCTGCTGCTGTGGAACCAACGATGGATCAACTTACTAGGTGAGTCCATCGGAACCTAGTAATTCCGCAATTTACATCATTCAACATCTCTGCTCGTCGCGCCGTGAATATGAACCTTTTGAACGACATCATGTGTCACAACACCATGATGCAGGTGAGCAGTTGTCAGGTTCTTCGGACCGAATTTCCCTTGCCTAGATCTTACTTTGAAAGATTCAGGTTGGTACTCGGGATTGCACAGACGAGTGCTCATGTTGGCCGTTTTGACATCCCACTGAAGAACCCCCCCACCACCACATACCTTTGTGAGCACATCATACATGTCACATGCGCTGCGTCGAGATTCGTGTATTGGATATGGAAATTGGGTCAACGGTGATTATTATGAACAGCCTTTTCAGAACTCTTTTCCTTACCCCTTGATTTGATTTAATTAATTTTCTGCGGACCCCTACACCTTTAGTTTAGCTCCCCCAGTCCTGGGGGTCCGACAGCGGTAGTGCGTTCCCCACGAACAGCAAGCAGTCAACGATCGAGATGCACTCCACAACACGTTCGTGTCACGGTCATGCGCCGTAGCCAAACGCATCGCCCGGTCTAGAGCGGACATTCGGCGCATCCACAGTGGCAAATCCCGACATACCCACCGAACAGCAGAGAAGCAGGGTATCCTCGTAAAGCTTCGTTCATGTCAGCGATTCGTATAAAACAAGATCGGGTCCTGCGCCACGCTTTTTTCTTTTTTCTTTCCTCGTAGGTGCGAGCATATGTAAATCTGTTTGGAGTGAATGACGATGACGATGATGTGACGATGACGAAGCACACAAAAAAAAAGAGACGACGCTCCGCGGACCGCGGGCACGAGTGAGCGAGCAGTACGTCCCGGAATCTCGGGTCACGTTTTGAAACGGAACGACAACTAGGTCTTCGTGGTGACTCAATTAATTATACCTTTCATCCTCTTGGTCTACTCGCGCGCGAAGACGACAGCTCGATCGTTGGTCGGAACTACAGCTACCTCGACAGTGATCGTAGAGATGAATCGCTATCCCCACGTATTTTCCCTTTTCGCCTTGCCCGTCTATCTTGTTCTCTAAAGACACCACCCCAGACATCCCCTCATCGTGATCCGTCATACCAGCAGCCGGCCCCATAGTATGATACTACTCACCTAGACTCCCCCTGAAATATTGTAGAAACGTTCAAAGATTGCGCCGCGGGCGCATTCAGTATCGCCCCTGACACATCTAGAACCCAGTCAAGGCCTGCAACCACTTTTGACACAGAAATTGCGGCGTGCGTAGATAACCAGCTTAAAAATGGTTCACATTGCGATTGGTACCAAAAAGTTGAATCACGCGATTCGTAATTCCATATGTCTTTTGTCTTGCCTTGTACATGCGAGCGTAAATATCTTTGTCGATGATAGAGGAGGTAAAGAAACAAGACACACAATGTGCAAAGAATGAAGAATCTTCAACCTCGTGTCCCTCTTGCTCTTGTCCAGTTCTATCTCCACATCAGTAGGCTTGCCAGCGTAAACCGCTAATTGTAGTATAGCACAATAACAGCATCAACGCCCTCACGGTGTCATGCCCGCTCGATCAAGCAGAGATCTCGGAGCCTTCCAGCCTCTTCGTCCTACAGAATTCTATCAAGATGGATACCTTGACACACGACAGCCATCGATAACGGATGTCTCCGTAGTCACACTCTGATGGCTTCCCTTACCATGCATCCCTTATCGGGGTCGAATTCGGATCTGGCGTGGTCCCAGACGTCGTCCAACTTTGTCAATAGCACCGTCTTCTCACCTTTCGACTTGTTCTTCTTCAGGATTTTCCTCGCTAGTTTGACGTCGCGGGCGGCGAGCTTACTGAGGGGTCGGCCCTGCCTGAAGGTGGAGTGGACAAAGATCTCGATAGTGTCCAGGAGGGGAAAGCTGGTCAATGGTGTCATATCCCCCTACGTGAGTGCGTTAGTACATCACGCACACTAGAAACCAGAAGAAGGGCTCACTCCCTGGTCTACACCGATATGAGTCAAGTTAGGGAGCAACTTCAATCCTGTCAACGAATCAGTTATGCTCAAACTCTGTCATAGGCTAATAACGGTGGGGCATACGCGTCAGGTGAGGAGAGATGCCTTTTAGGACGCGCACTTGCGTACAGTGGCCTTTGACGAGGGATCCGATGATCGTACTTCCATCTCCATCCGTGCACGTTACTTCCTCGAGGTTGGGACAACTTTTGATGATCTCATGCGCATAGCCAGGCAGAGTGATCCTCCGCACGGATGGAAATTGTTTACCTTCGAATGCGTCCTTGATAACTGTGGTCAATCCGGAGTGTGCGTGTATGACTGCCGCCGGACAAGGGTATTGAGAGTGGTGCGTCATGGAGAAAGGACGACTGTACCCTGAATGACAGTGAGGTTAGGCAACGTAGCGAGACAGGCTGCGAATGCCGGAATGATCTCCCAGAAGTTGTAAAACGTTAGAACGACGAACACCGTCCTAAACAATGGTCAGGCGTTAAGGACCACCCGTATTTGTCACGCACGAACCAGATCAAGGGCAATAGGTATGGGCACGTTTTCAAGACGCGTACGCAGGCCATGGTTGCTTCGCCAATCACGCTATGAAATAAGGCCCTGGACCTCGAGACGTTGACTCCACAGAGTTCAACGTTCTGCCATGCCATTGCAAGGCAACGCGACCGCAAAAGTCGAGATGTCTGCGATAACGCGCGGAGGGTGGGCGTGCGGACAAGCTTGGCCGAGGAGACCACGTGCGGGAAACTTTGGCGTCCCAACAACACATGACGGTCGTCAAGAGTGGGTAAATGGGATAGGATGTCGTGCAGGACGTCGTCCGGGATGCGGTCTAGGCTTGGTCCAGTGTGGAAGTGGATGGATGGTTGGGGTTGGGCCGGCATGCCGCTCGAATCTGGACCGTCCACTGTCGGCGTCGCAGTCGTTTTCGCGCGTTTTGACGCGGGTGCCATTCTCACCTTTGCTTAGGGGCAAGTCTCTGTAGGGGTCAAATGAGACTTACAGGCTTATATGGTAGGTCCTTTTCCACGATAAAATGAATTCTGGTAGTGAGAATGTGCACTTACGTTGAGTGGAGGCTTTCAGTGGGGACGTCGATGGGAAAGGGGCAGGAGGAAAGAAGCTACCCAAGTCCCCTAAGTCCAATTCAAAGTCCGATAAAGGGAAACAAAGTAGAATCACGTGCTCGTGGAATTTGAAGGCTTGCTAAAAGTCGGTGACGCAGTATGCAATCTGGCTGGCAGGAAACCAGTATTTCCGCTCAAAACCTATGCATTATGAGCAACTGAAGTGTACTGTACCTTGCGAGCACACCAATGCCAGTGATAGCCTTGAGTCAATACGGGTCATAGTCACACAAGACATCAGTGTCACCGCTCCAGGCTCCAGGCCAGGGTCAGTGAACGCTCTGGACTCTCCACGGTGGCAGTGGGTTCCCCACGAACAGTAAGCGGTCAACGATCGAGATCAGTTCCACAACACGTTCGTGTCACAGGCATGTTTCGTAGCCAACTTGAAACGCATCGCTCGGTCTAGAACGGACTGTTCGACCGTCCAGTGGCGACTCCGACACGCCCACTGAACAACAAAAACAAGCAGGCAAATATAGATATCCTCGTAGAGCGTCGTTCACGTCCATGATTCGTACAAAACAAGATTGGATCCTGCAATTCGTACTTTCATTCCATATGCGTTTTTTTTTCTTTCCTCGTAGATGCGAGCATAAATCTGTTTGAAAAGTGAAAGGTGATGATGATGTGATGATGAAGCACAAAAAATGGAACAAACAATGTGCAAAAGCAGAAGAGTCGTTTACCCAACGCCAGGGGAACAGCGAAACACTACAGGGATACAAATCGAGCGAAGAGGAAGAGAAAAAAAAGCATAACGTTCCAACATACACTCGCGTACATCGCGTTCGAAACCTAAAATATAAAGGGTAATTAATGAAACAAGCCGAATAGCGTAAAAAGGAGACAGGTATCATGATTCAGTCCAATCTTTTTGGCTACACCAAGAGCAAGGGCACACACCTCACAACAGATAGCGCGAGCCATGATAACATACAGGGTAGACTCGCCGTCTATTCACATGCAGTGGCAACACCGGACAAGGCAGATTGGACGTATTCGTGAGCGGTGTTGGCCATCTTCCGCTTCGCAAGCGGCCGGTAAGTCTCGTTCCTGCGAAATATCATCTGTGCCACAAGTTGTGACATGTTGCCAATGACGCCTCGACGACGTGCGTGGTTTTGTGGTTCGCACTCGGGGCTTCGCTCTTGGGGACACGTAGGAACTCCATCACCCAACTTGAGCCGAAGGAGGGCCCCTACTTCTTTACTTCGCTCTCGTTCTCGCTTCCGTATTTTCCGAGCTTCGGCCCGTGTGAACAGGTCAACATCATCTGTGAGCCCTTCCAATCGCCTGGCGGCACGCTCAGCAGCAATGGACCTCTTCCGCAGGTCGAACAACTTGGCCAATTCGGGATCCGTGATGTCCTCTGGAGAGAGACACAAATCAAAATCCTCAGGGGATGGAGAACGTGGTAATGGTACGTCCCGCGGATCGTCGATAAAGAGGAGGGGTTGACTGGATGGGAAAGGAATGGGACGCGATGGAGCCGTGGGGATCTTAGGTATTAGCTCGTCGTCGATGTCCGCTCCCGGAAGCGACAGCAAATGCTGTCCAGGCAATGCAAGCACTGGATCACTGGTCGGGTCTCCTATCTCAGTATCGGAATCAGGTAGACCAGAATAGGATCTTCGACTGGGAGAGGAGGGAACGGTCTTGGGAAGCCCGTCATCCTCGAGATCGGGGAGATCTAGTCTTGATATTAGCGGCGAGCTGGGAGGGGGGAGTTCGTCATAATCGAACAACGATGCCAACGGGGAACTGGAGGTGGATGGAGATGGCGGTTCGGGATCCGACTCAGAGGGCTGACTCGAAGCCCAGGGTATACCGATCGGAGCCAACAAAGGACATGGCGTATCGACATCGACATCGAGCAATGAAGGTTTGGAGTGTGAAAGGGGTGAAGGGTGATGGTAATCTAGGGCAGGTGGCGCGCTGGCATTACACGGCGAAAAGAGCGTATCCAAGTGCTCCGGCTCTGAAAAATCCTGCGATGACGCTATTGAAAGCGCCTGGGTGCACGGGGAATCCCAGCTCGGGGAGAGAGGGGAGAGGGGGAGATCAGATTGGACAGTGTGTGGCGGCGAGGGCCCTGAACCGGGATAAGACTCATCGGTGTCACAGTCCTCAACTTCCTCGCCGTCATGGTCATACAAGGGTATATCAACGTCAGCATCGGGCAAATTAAGCGTCGGATGTGGCATCGTCGGTGGCGGGGTGAGCGGCTTCTGAGAAACCAAGTCCTGCCGATGCATGACCGGTGGCGAGTCGAGAACACCAGCGAGATGGGTAGAATACAGGGGTGCAAATTCGACAGCGTCATCTGGCAGAGGAACGGTGGATTTTGACGTAGAAGCGCTCGACGGTGGAGACGGGTATACTTTGAGAGCATCAGCGTACAGCACTCGCACTGGCGCACGCCGGGGTGCGTGGTTGCGGGCAAAGTTGATATGAGGGTAATCTGCCTCGGGGTACAGTGCGATAACGAGAGGATCGAATGAATCGCTCATCGTGTGCCACGAGCGAGAGGGCAGGACCCGACTCAACGCAGGCTGGGGTTGCAAGACAGGCAACCACGGGCCGTTGCGAGTAGGTTGCAAGGACGACAAGAGGGTATCTGTTGAAAAAGACTCCATAGTATACGTTGGTTCCACCGATATTCAAGACCTTGAAAAAGAGGATGAAACTTGAGTCGATCTCGAGGGAAGAGGAAGAGCGCTGGTGCGGGGGGGCGTAAGGAGAAGAAAAAACGTACAGCAGTCGGACATCAACGGCACATGCACATCGCTCTGACGGACAAAAGAAACGGCGAATTTGCAGTCCAGAAACCGACTTTTGGCCGCTCTGGGGATGTAGGGGACGTTGGGGCCTCGTGTTGTTGTGTGGCTGAGAAAACGTGTCGGTGATTGCCCCGTCGTATTCCCATTGACTAGCATTATGAAGCACTACCGTACTGCACTTCCCCGTCTCCTCGACACCTGGTGCATCAGCGTCTCTTCCCCTTCTGTCACATGAGGCTGTAGCTCGCATTCCGAAACACCACGCTTGCTCAGTGCGTATGCCCTACACGCCTCCGTGCTCGCCTTCAACTCCGGATCATCGTGCCGCAGCCCAACCACCGTGAAACCCGGAAAATTCAGCTCTACAATCTCTTTCACCTTGGGCAACAAAGCCGGGTCAGGCGAGTACGTCCCAGAGTTGTTGTCGATCACGAATTCCCACTCCACGTCGTCATCCTGAACCGCGTCCGAAAAACGTGCCCACCCGCCAACCGGCCGCAAATGGAATTCGCCGCTGTACCGCACCGTTTTCGCACAGTTGCTGTGCAACGCGTGCTTGGACGCAAAATCGACAAAGAACGCCGCCCCCGTTTCGGAAAACCGCAGTGAATCGTCATCTGTGGAAATGATGTACGTGTATACGGCAGGCTTGATGCGATGTGTGTGGGAGACCGTCCCATCAGCTGATGAGCGACGCGTGGCTCCGCCAAAGAGGGTGAACGCATCTTCGGTTGATTTGATGACCCCAAATGCATTCGTCACAGATCTCGCGTAGAGCAAGCGATGACCAGCTTGGATCCCCGACCGGACTGCGATGGACGTAGGTCCCTGAAAGATAGTCTGTGCTGGCCTGTGGTTGTGATTCCATTCCTGCACCTGATCTCCAAAGATGCGCGGGATACCCTTGATATAAACCTTCCAAGTCGTGTACAAGCGGGTGTCCCTCAGCTTCGTGAACGCACCCACTGTCGGTGAGCTGTGGGACGAGTAATGGACGGGCCCATCAAACGAGTACGGAAGTAACGCTGGATCATCATCGCGAGATGGCCAGGAGTCGATCTTGAAAGTTGATGTCATCAGTCCGCCAAACACAACATTCAAATGCACTCGGCTACCTTGAGCCAAAACGTCCCTCTGTTACGCATGTGCACCATAGGTCCTTGGAGCTCTGCTTCCTTGGCTCCGGGGTATATCGTCGTCTCAAACTTTCCAATGAAACTGTCTATGGGCGTTCTGTGATCTTTATCCCGGAGGATGACAGACAGTACGGCCGTCGTCGGCACGTTCTTGACCTGCCAAACTTCGTTCCACACCGGCGTCAATGTGCTGGACTGCACTGACGATCTAAATTCGAGCCATTGGAGTCCTCGTTCGAAACAAAAACAAAAAAAAGATACATACATGTAGGATAACCTGTCATCCAGGCTCGCACTGAAGAACGGGTCTGTCGTCCCTAGGACCTCCATCCTCGGGAGATTTGACGCACCGATGAACTAACCATCGCCTCAGACCGAACACGAGAATTGAGAGGCAACAAGTACCGAGGACCCACCTGGATCGTCACGTCGACGTACTTGGTTTCCACACCAAGCCGCTCCTTGACAGATTGAGCGGCGTCGTTTGCCTTGGCCGCTAACCCTGCACCACGACCGCGCATGTGGAAATGGTCCGCAATGTTTGCCATGCCTTGGATCGGGTTTAGCGTGGCTAGAATCGAGGTTCAACAAGATAACCCTGTTACATACAGTAGCTTGCGCAGTTTCGATGCCGTTGGCAGCGCCCATCACGATGCATCAATAACGGCGAGCTCAGGGCACTGGTATCCTTAGCTAAGCAACTCGGGCGCGCCTTGTGGCAAACGCATGTTAACAGTTTACCACAACCTTGGACGCAGTGACGGAACCTTGACCTTGGAGTGTGCCCTGGTCAAGCAGCAAGATCTCGCGTGCTACACGTCGCGCCATTCCAAGCTAAGTTAACATCCATCCGACAACGACGACGATACCGCCAGCTATTGACGTATCGTCGTGCACGTCTCGTCCTTGGGGATCCATGACAAGACCGCGCGCGAGTCAGTGCGATAATCCGTGTCGCTCACGATTCTTGCAAACAGGTTTTTCACTTTACATGGCACAAGTACCGTGAGACGGCGTGAGTACGGTCGTGGCACGACAGTGGGAGAAAATCTGACGACATCCCGAAGCACAGTGTTTCCCGGAATTCTCGAACCAGTCCACTACGCGAGCCGTCCGCGGGACCGCTCGGGTATCGAAAACGTCACCAGATGGCAGACGCATCGTTATGCCGTCCGTGCGAAGGGCGAGCCAGCTTCCAATTGTTCGATCTATTCGGTGTTTGTTTTCGTTCTCTGCTCCGCTGTATTCGCGCGTTCAGAATCTTGGCGTGCGGACGATGAGATTCTCCCCTTGAAGACCAGCTCGTGCATCACCAACACGGCAGGGGTAAAGCTATTTATCATCAATTCTGATGTACTAAAACATAGGTACATCCGATTTTATGGGGGTGGTACACTGATGAAGCTTTGAAACTCGGGAGCATTGTTGAGAGCCAAATGCATTGTTCTCGTACGACATTCAAAATTCTATGCCGTAGGTTCGTCGTCTTTCAAAGCGCCAGTGCTGAAGTCGGGGTATCCAACGTCGACGTATGCGCGCATCCGCTCGCCATAGCGAATCGTGAGCCAAATGAGCCTGTGTCGCTCGTCATAACCCACA
>JBBPRR010000686.1:0-18043 GCA_038093115.1 Hortiboletus flavorubellus | reverse complement strand
CATTCATCCGTGAAGGTGAAACGTTTTACAAACAGCTCCTAGGTTGAGATATCATCGTGATAAATCTTGAGAGAGTGGCGCACGATCTCCCTGGTGGTCGCTCCTATAACTACTCCAGCTGTGCGCGTCTCTTTCTCTCACTCCTATATCCATCTGTTCGCTCACTGTTCGTCGAACTTGGAACAGAGTTTTCCCCCATTTTTCTTCCATATGGCGACCGCCGGAGCCTTCATCGATGACTTTTCCACCAAGCCTTCCACATGAATGAAGCGATAGCTATCCATCCGGCTCAGATGAAAAAAGCGCACGAACTAATGACGAACCTTACCACTACCATTCTGTGACTCATCTCCAAGCGCGGGTCTCCCCTTCGACTATTAGGAGAATCATGTCATGTGATTGACGGGCTCATATTTCAGACCGAGCACGTCGTTACTCACGGTGATCGTGTATGGTTATTGGTCTTATCTAGGAGATGACCTGATCACTACCCATGTCGAAACAGCAATAGAGATTGCAATGAAGATGGTCAGGCCAAGAGGGGGATGTACTGAGTGCTTTCCGTCAGTGTTTTTTTGTCACCTGTGGCGCACCAGTGGTTGAAAATCGGCACATCCTAAAGTTGAATACATCCCTGCCTAGTTTCCAGGTGCATGGATGAAGCGTAATGCGCTGACCTCGCAACATTGCACCGCCCGACGGGTAGACGGGCCTTTCCAATACGTTGTGAAGAATCTACATGGTCAGCATCACTGGTTGAAAGTGCTTCATCGTATGCTTAATGTCCTGCTGGCACTGCAGTTCCTTCTATGCTCTCTGAGATCCTCGCCTGGATACGACAAACTATCGGAACGGAAGAGGGTGCCCCACATGTGAAAAAGACAGCAGGGGAAGCGTGCGCGAGTGCCTACTTTGGTACGTGACACCTGGGTACCTTGTAAATCGACCGTCCGATTAAATATGCGGAATCCAGCTGCGTCAGACATGGTGGGTTTTCCTTTTCCCGACCATGATTCCTATCTTACGTCGGCGGCCGTTCAACAGACGTTCTCAACACTGTCGATATTTATCCTGGAAATGCTTCTTTACGCCGAAGCGCAGAAGCATGCACAAGCTGAGATTGACTCGGTGATCGGTTCGAATTTGGCAAGATTGCCTGGGTGGGAAAAGTCGAGCTTCTCTACCACATTATATCGATGCAATGATCAAACTTGAAGAGACCCTGAGATGCCCCAGCCTAGGTCGGGAATTTTTAATCACTGACACCGACATCCCAGTGCGCATAGTGTGACGAGGTATTCCACATGCAACCGGAAATGATGACGTTGGTAGGAATATGTCATTCCCGAAGGTTGTATTTCTTGCTCGACAGTGGGATGCGGCGTATGCTTACACTGCCACAGCTTGCTTGTGTAGGTGCGACTGCACCGCGCGCCTCAGGTTCCGAACATGTTCCCGTGCTTCCACTGGGTGAATTGATAGTCGTTCGCAAAGCCTATCATGAATTTGTGCGAAGTCCAAAGACATTCTGAATTACCTCAAACCCGATGGATTCTTTCCAGAGCGTTTTCTGGCGTCAGGGAAGTCACTGAGACTACTCCTTTGTTGGCTAAGGGCGCCAAGTTTGGTAAAGAACTTACATACAAACCACCCCGTTTGCACGGTGTCTACGAGATTAATCCATTCAATGAGAATCGAACGGAGAAACACCGACATCACGTCCGGTACTCAATATTCCAGACAAGGGTGGGTAGCTCTTTTAGACCGAGGACCGCTCGTGGTGAAATAACTCACACTGAAGTAGGATGATACCAGCTTCGAGTACTCGATAGTATTACAAACTACTATGGAGGCTCTAAACAAAGTGCAACGAGTCTCTTTTACTTCAATGGTGGTGTGCATCATGGTGCTCAGCACCATGGTAGTCGAGTTTGTATGCTAAATGGGAGTGAGTTATACAATGGCATGGAAGACGACGAAGGCCTACCAGAGCCACACTCAGGACAGCGGCGGATTTTGTGCTGGCGAAGAGTAAACCAATGAAGTTCATGCGACTCAGCTGGAGAGCCAGTGCAGCCAACAATGCGCTCTGTGTCCTGTGAAGTGTGTCAGACAATAGATAGGCGCGGCGGAAGACTGGATGGATCTCGGGCTCACCAAGGAGTGCACTTTGATAGGGTCTTGGAGAGTGCCTACGCGACTCGAGTCGAGAGGTTGCAAATCAAAAGCATCGTAGCCTTCCATCTCACCCAGGAGCTGGAAACGCTCGAGACCAGTAGCTTGTTGTTCATCCGTAGGGATTTCGCCGGTTTTTCCACCTGGACCAAAGAGCTGGGGAGGGGGGGCTCCAGAACGACGGGCAACGGTGGTAGAGAGCGCGCGCAATGCAGTGGAGTTGGCTGGACGGGCAGCGCGAAGGACGACTGGGCGAGCGGCGCGAAGAGCGGTATTGAGCATGACGGACTGCAAAGAGGACGATGGTACAAACCGGGCCAAGCGTGACTCGGAAAGCGATTTGTCACTTGTGACATAGCGACACGCCTCCCAGCAGATTTCGGCTTTCTCACTCTCAGATCAACGTTCCGCTCCTAGTGTGTATATATCCCGTCAAGCATCACCGTATGTGTAATTATCTTATGCCCTCTCAAATCCTTGCTGATGCCAGTACAAAAGGTTCGACCCTCGACTGCTGCCGAACTTTGCCAGCTCCACAAAAAAGCTTCGAATGCCAGTTACCATATTAGGCATGCATTTACGAACATTTCGCTCCAAGTTCTAAGCGGCCGTGTGGAGAGTTTTTCAAGTGGAGACACAGGTTGATGGTAGTAGCTTATTTATTTTCTACCCGCCCTTCTTTACTCCCCTTTCTTTGATTTCGGACTCGCCGCATTTGCTGGGCCGGCCTCAATGTCAACCGGCACCTCGTCACGTCCAGGCACTCCAGAGTCTGCTACGCTGGTCGTTCTCCGGGCCTACGACAACGCAACAAACCCAAGCGGTTCGTCACAGACCGTCGGTCCCGGCATAGAAGAAGACACGCGCCCGCTTGATTCACCACCTCGATCAGATTTCCGACTTTCAGCGATATCATGCTCCTCTGCTGTCGACTTGATTCCGCCGCGCCCCGGCAGCGGCCATCACCATCGTGGCGAGTTTAAAGAGTCGCCCTTTAGATGGAATTACCCTTCGCTGCCGGACCTTCCGTTGGACCAACAGGAAATTGATTCAAGGGATACCGCGAGCAAGGATAAGAAGCCCGCTATGCGGATGTGGGAGGGCTGGAAAGTCATAATATGCTGCTCCTGTAAGAATCATGCTTCCAGTGGACACTGCTTGGGTTCATCATGAATCATGCGCAGGGCTGAATGTCTTGCTGTTACTCATGCCGGTCTCGGTAAGTTTATCCGAGGCTGATGGATGATCTAAGCTGATCGGGTACAGTGGGTTCTCGGTTCTGTCTTGGGAAGGCACCACAAGTTGGTTTTCATTTGTGAGTGGTGCTCTTAAATGTGAAATGCAAATTAATCAAAGGCCACAGTGTGTATTCTCTCAATGATCCCGCTTGTGAAGGTATTCTTTTTGCTAGGCTGCTCCTTCGTATTATTCACCTGCATTAGCTTCACGACCTCTCCACTCGTGAGTTGGCTATCAGATTCGGTGGAACAAAAACTGGGCTCCTTAATGCAAGCATGGTACGTGGAAAATACGATGTGTTAACCAACTCTAATTATCTGTCCTTTCAAATATAAGAGCAATACGTATGTAGCGTGATTCGTGTGATATCTCTTATTAACCACTTTCGTCCCAGTGTTGAGCTAGTTATTGCGGTTGGTATTGGATATATCAGGGTTGCCAAATGAATCGCCGAGTTGACCTGGATTCACAGGTCACTGCATTGAGAAAATGCGAGCTCCGTGTCGTCCAATCGTCACGTTGGTGATCTTTCCCTTCGCCCCCACTCACTACTCACCTTCCGAGCGGCAGTGATCGGCTCGATGTTGAGTAAACTTTGTGCGTTCCCTCACCCCTCCATGTGGACAAGGATTCCCTGATCTCTCTCATACGCTAGTGCTGATCCTCGGAATGTGTTTTTTCGCTGGGGGCTTGCGATTCTCGGAACAGGGATTTGATCAGAGTGAGCCAAACCATCGAATTATTATCATCGCCACTAAGCAGTAGATCAGCTGCAACTCAGACTCATTCTTCACTGCTTAGTATCAGTGTCGGTGCACTGCTTCTTCCAGCGGCATACCATTTTGCGCTCAGCGGTGTCCAGGAGTCAAGTGCTGCGGAACAGAGGAAAGCTATACTGAAAATGAGCCATGGAGTGAGTAAATTACTTAGCTCAAACAACGTCTTACACAGTTCTTCAATTAGGTGTCCATTGTCTTCCTCTTTAGTGAGTAGTGTGCCGGTCATTAGCATCGCTCACTCAACCCTTGATACAGTCTATGTCTTTTATCTCCTTTTTCAGTTTTGGTCCCATCGACACCTTTACAAGGATACAGAACAAAAGAGCCACAAACTTTCTGTCAAAATCCCTATCAACCCTCGTTTCATCTCAGAAAGGCGGATCTTTAGCGGGGAGACCTTGAAGGCGTCTAAGTCGGAATCTGATTCTATCCGTTGGAGGTCACCCTCAAATTTAGGATCAAAGATGGGCACACTTCTCGGGGTATCCAGTAGACAATCCAGCCTCCATTCACCTTCTGAGGCCACTCTCACGACTTCTTCGTTGGACACCCAAGCCAACGTTGAGATGACCATTGATCCGCACCCCACCATTCGGTTGGTAACGCAAGCTTTGAAACCCAACGGGATTGATGCCTCACCCGAGATCTCTGGGCTGTCTCTACCCAAGTCTCGATTGCGGTCTGAGGAGGACGTGTCGACCATAATTGAGGAGACCCATCGCAGCTTACCCGAGTCTACGAGCACTGTTGGACTTATGCCATCAGGTCAAGGATCTACAATTCCAGCCAAGTCGCTCAAAGAGCCGAGATTGAGTTTGACCCTTACTTTACTTTTGTTGACCGCAGTGACCATCGTGAGTCGCATCTGCTTCGGCATGCAGGTGGCTGACACACAATTTAGTTGGCTACTTTCAACGCAGAAGAGCTTGTGGAAAGTATGGATGGGATAGATATGTCGATCACCAAGCAATGGATCGGTTTAATTTTACTCCCAGCGGTTAGCTCCGTCGCAGGTCAGTTGAACTCATGTTCGGTCCATTTTAACCCCCAACAAACCTCCAAATCAGAGTGTGTCACTGCCATGAACGTCTCCGTGAAGGATCAACTTGGACTAAGTGTCAGCGTCGCTGTCGGGTCTGCAATAGTACGTTGCTCTGCGTCTTCAAGGTACCATTGATGTCTAAACTGGTTCGTCCAATCCAGCAAATCACGCTACTCATCATTCCGTGAGCCAACTGGGGTCTAATCAGTTTGTCCACGATTTGATGGCATGTTATAATAGTTTCATGGTGATCCTCGGATGGGCACTAAACAAGCCATTGACACTACTTTTTGATCCATTCGAGTCTATCGTAAGTCATAGGCATGTAGAACAATTAGTCGCAGGCTTATCACCTTGAACAGGTACTCTACATCTCTGGCAAGTGACCTTTGTAACATGGGGTCTAGTGCTGACGTGGTACTTCAGTACAAACTATGAGCCACGTTGTCGCAGACGGCAAGTCTAATTGGCTCGACGGCGCAATCCTAATATGTGAGTTTCCTTAAAGTCGTCGCCAACAAACATGAGCCTCATCAGGAACAGCGCTATATGTGATCATTGCAGTCTCATTCTGGTATTATCCAGGTATTTTTGGTCAGGTTGACGTGGCCCACCTTGGTGTTGACGAGTCGTTTTATTCAGGTCAACCAAGCCACGTTGTTTCCTGCGCAATCAGTGTTGCAATAGACAGCTGAGACTTGCCCTCACACACTACTACCACCTATCACCTTATTGGACACATTTTCGCGAACACTTCGTAGTGTATATTCTAACACCCGTTCTTTTAAAAGCGACTTTCCTTTACAACCTTAGATCGTCACATGAATCAGTCTTGACAAATGTCTGATTGTAAATCTACGCTAGGTAATAACGGTCTCCTGGACAGCCAAATCAATTAGAGAGATCGCGTCGAGATGCCAGACGTACCAATATGGCCCATGCCAGGTTCCATGATCCAGATTTTCTTCCCATCTCCGTAATGATGGCCTTCACCTTCGGAATGGTATTGTTCAAGCCAAGCTTCTCGCAAACCTTCGTCGACAGCTCCACAGACTATCCTCACTTTTGGAAAAGCTTTGTGAAGTACGGAGAGACCTCCATTACGAGCCACGAGAAAGGTAACGAAGATGATGTGATCCTGATGGACGCCGTGGTCCAAGAGAGTGCGGATCGCCATGAATGCCGAAGCACCCGTGCCAACCTCATGTCTCGTCAGTTCTCAGTTACTAGAAAGCCAAGATCGAGACCACTTACCTGTGCATCCAACAGGAACACCCAGGTATCGACCGCAAGAAGTCGCTGACGAATACACTTGGGAAGCATGACGTGCAAGAGTAGGGGTTCTCCTGTCCTTGCGTCCGACTGTACCAACAGAGAACCGATAGCCACACCACTCAATACTCGTTGGAGACCCTTTTCAAGTGGACCACCCCTGAAAGCTACTGTGAATTAGGCTTTCAAGAAAAGCCGACTAACATACGATCGAATGATAGAAACACCACAGATATGCTAGCAAATCGAATGAGTGTCAGCGACCGAAGGTGGTCACGACAAACGTACCTCGACATCGAGTTCTTTGCCTGAGCTTTCTGTTTCCGTTGGGGTCGTGACGACCTTGTCTCTGTATGGAAGTAGTTCCATAGCCTTCTCGGCCAGGAAAGTGGCGAGTCTGTCAACGAAAAAGATGAAGTCCTGCCTCGGTGTCGTCTCATCCCGCAAAATGGTATAAATCCCCTGGCAAAACATCATTGACCCTGGAGGTATGTATCGTGCATTAGACTGACCTGTAGCTGGGGTGTCTGTGGCAAAACGATAACATTCAAGTGCTCGTAATTGTCGATAGGTTTGGGAAACTTGGGGATGCTCGTACAAGCCATGTTCTTCCGGAACTGTCGAGCTCGTTCGTTCATCTGGCGCCTAACATGGGTGGATATCAGATCGATTGCAACAGAATTATTTGAACCGGGAACGACCTAGAGCGACAGTGGTCAGAAGCGACGTAAATGATTAAGACAACTTACGATATCCGCGTATCTGGATGTTGGGAGAACGAAGTTGTCGAAAGCAGGTTTGACGTATCGAAGGTATCTGCATTCCAGGTAAATATCAAAACAACGAACCACGGGAAACAAACTGTTCGAGCACACCCTCCACACTCCGACCACGTTCTTTGACGTCTCGTTGAATGCGTCGTGCAAGCATCAGATCCGAGTCGCATTGAACGAATACCTAGATGACGTCAAGAAGCAACTCTAACACCAACAAAACATGTTACCTTGAGGTCATACAAAGCACGCAAGCTT
The DNA here is from genome assembly GCA_038093115.1 of Hortiboletus flavorubellus. Lineage (NCBI taxonomy): Eukaryota > Fungi > Basidiomycota > Agaricomycetes > Boletales > Boletaceae > Hortiboletus > Hortiboletus flavorubellus. The sequence goes on along the minus strand of JBBPRR010000686.1, from coordinate 10,505 downwards.
GGATCGTGCAAGGCCATGATACCCTCAGCTGAAGCAGCAGTTAAGTCCGCATAGACCGACGTCATAGGCTATGGCGAACCCGTCATACCAATTATTACAGCAGCACCATATAGGTACTTTGTTTCATCTAGTCGTTGGTGTTCTGCAAATGAGTAGACTGGGATATTAGTCTGTTTACACGCCTTCAGGTCTGCAACACACTATAAGGAATGATTAACCACGTATACCCTACGTGGAGCTCTCGGTACTACGTACTGCTGCGAACATGGGCATGTCGAGAGCATCAGGGTGGTCAAAGTCGAATCGACTCGCGTGAGCAAGCGCGATTTCTTCTTTGGTATGGTATTTGTAGAAACTATCCTGTTGGACGATGAACATATGATCGAATAAGCCTGCATGCTATCCAATAGAAGATGCATACTTGTGACAGAATCACTATGGTTGGCACCGACCCCAGTGACTTCACAATTTGTCTGGCTACATGAGTCTAGCTGGAGGAAGTTACCGCCGTGTCTACTACACAGAGCAAACTTCACCTTCCCACTCGCCGAACCTCCTACAACAGAAAGCCATGTGACCCTCAGTGTGATGAGCTGTGATGGATCCGACCCAACCTACCTGCTATCCCAATTACGAACGCGTCGCACACAGGGAGGCCGTCTTCGCCGTACCTTACGAGAAGCGCCAGTTAGAGGCAGCTTGAAGAAGTCAGCAAGGTCCAAAATATCACCAGGGAGGTCTTCCGAGCGACTTCAACAAGATGTTCTTCCTTGCCTGGAACGACTGGGTCAAGTTACCGCGAAGCTCCTCGGCGTCGTGCAGCTCTGAGAACTCTTCTCCGAACATCGTGAGGCTCGTCGAGTTTAACGAAAGACCGCTCAAGGATCCGACTATTGCCGTGCAGACTAGTTTGTATTTGTAGTCGTCGGCTACAACTGGCCGCTAATATGTATATGATCATAATTGAACGACGCAAACTTTTGGTACTTTTTATAGGTACTCGGAACTGTACAGCACATCTCTGGGTTCATTAAGTACTAATATACGGCACTACTTCTCAGGTGTTTAGCAAGAAGTCGGCGATCTTGTTCCGCTGAGTTGCCTCGTCTTGAGATTTCCGAACCCAAAGCTCGCCGTTCCCCGATACGATTATCTGTTTGTCTTGGGGCTGTGAACAGTTCGCAGCGACCCATGAAGGTAAAGGGGCAGATGGTGGTGGTCGATCGTTGTGGATAACCCTTGATGGGGTAGGCCTGGAAGCCCGGTTGCCTCTGCTAGTGAGCGTGGTCCGGCAAGAATAGCAAAGGTGTGTTGAAATTGAAGGGTATTGATCAGACGTGGTAAAAACATCGGAGCTGTTCAGCGATACTGGCGTTGGCAAATAAACGAGATCTGGACCGAGTTTCGTATCGGAGTACGATTGTATCGAGATCCGGCTTTTCCAGACATCTAGTCCCTCTTGGATAGGTCTGTGTACTTTCAGCCGCCTATTTCCTTTAAATATCAATGGCACACTGACCTATGACAGAGTATGCAGAAGCCAAGCGAAGCACTTTTGGGCTGCAGTTTGGCACATGTACGAACGATGGTGGAAACAGTCGATGGATAGTCTTTTTCCAAACCGACAATAAATTCTGCGCAGAAGCTGGGTCAGAAAGACTCGGAACTGCATCAGCCACTCGATACCTTTCGTCAAACCGGGAATACCAGCAGTAGCACGTGTTTTCCTATCTCTGCCAACAACATGGATTGAATTCCACCATGCGAACAGTGAACATTCTTTCATAGTCACGTCCTTGAGTGGCCGGACTACACGTATGGCGTCTGTACTCTCGTTCCCAGAATACCACTCTTCTTGAAACTCTTCAAGTATAGAATGACCTCCCCCCTGCGAGATGTAAGAGATCAGAGAGACGGAGAGTGTGGTCAGTGATGTTCCGAGTAATAAATGTGATGCTCGACGTGACCGAGCCGTGTACAACAGCAAGAGACGAACGAGAACTCTGATGGCGCTTGAGATGGCCGTCTGCGTGGGTAGTGATTCAAGGTATGTGCGTAGAGCATCAATGGGAGGGACGTGACGGGATGGGGCGTGACGCAACGCTATTTCAATAAATCGTCGTCAACACAGAGACCAGAAAACTTGTCTTTGAAATTACCTTCGGTATACAACCCATCCTTGCCTAGTTCAATTGAGAGTTGTGGCCGATCTTGATCTGTCGTCGTGATTGTACGCCACCATGAATCATCAAAAGCATATTCAAGGCGAAGCGGGATGACGTCAAACTTCGGATAAGACGCAAGAGCTTCCATGATCTCATTTGTTCTATCGCGCGTCTGTGATTCTAGTTGTAGTCGTTGCAACATAGGAGTGGTGAACTTTCGTACCTCCCGAAACGCGTTACATACTTCCACATAACATACCGCGCATGATGTCCACACGTTCGCACTCCGCGGGTGGTCGGTACCCCCTCGAGGCTCGCCATTCACGGAGTGCTCTTTAACAAAATACGTTCTATGAACCATGTCGAGGAGGACAGATGAACCAAGGCCACCGGAAAACCCGAGTACCAGGGATCCCGATGCTTTCAATTTTGGTCGTTTGGATGTTCCAGTATTCGCATTCACCGAGGGCTCCAGGGACCTTCGAAACTTCGTGGTCACGAGAGGAGTGAAGCATTCTCTGAAAAACAGTTAGGGGAACCTTACTATCGGAAGAGAAGGACAGTAGGGACAAAAGCTTACCTGCAGTACACTGCATGTCGTATCACGATTTTTCCTGGATTCACCTTGCATTTTATACAATCTCTCCCTTTGTTGAACCTGAGACGCCCTGGGCAGAGTGTTCGATGAAGATGGGTAAGGGGTTGTTCTGCACACTTACGAGGCATGAGTCCATCCTGGTCAGTGGATGGATTTCCGCAGGAAGACATGATGGTATCTTTGGTTCAGGGTGAGCGAGGGCGAACCTCAGGCATCATTCCACTTTTGGTAGGAAGGTCAACTCGGGAACTGCCGCCTGGCGTCGGTGAACGCCTTGCTTGTCCATTTAAACTCCGATGCGGCAAAATCCGGTGATACAGGGGCTGACTTTCGAGTGCGACAGAAACCTTGTCATAGCAAGGTTGATTCCCATAGAGTGGAGCCTGGGCGTGGTGGGAATAAAAGAGTGCATTACGGCGGGAATAGGTGCGCAGATGCACCATTGCCATACTACAATGCAGGAGATTTCCGGAACACTCGAAGTGATGGTTGCCAGCGCTATAGCGCTGGGTCAAACATTCACTCAGTGAATTCAAAACTCAGCTGGAGGCGGGGGAATCTTTGCTCCATCCCCTTCGGTTTTGCTGCTAAATACTAAAACAAGACATAATCTAGGAAGGGAACGAGTCTCTTATGAGATAAATCGTACCGATAAAAAACGCACAACTGGTCAAAGCGAGCGCGAGCGCACCAATCCAAGCCTTTCTCGCCAGATCGATGTCGCCCTGGATGGGGGAAATGACATAAAATGCGTAAGAAGTACCCCAGTTGAAAACGCTCGCATCACAATAACAATTGTCGTACACGCCCGAATATTGAAAAATCGAATTGGCGATGATTCCTATGGCATTGACAATGGCGAGTGATTTCCCTATCCACCGTAACCAATCTGCAACCCATTCCATCGTTTGAGCATGTATCCGCCCCTCATGAGAGTGTTTGAGGGTGATGACATTCGCCGGTTCGTCGGTGTTGGGCGAACTACATTCATCTGCGGCAGCACTTTGGGGTTGAATATCTTGCAATGGTATAGCAATACTGCCGCAAACTAATGGGGTGCGTTGCCCGTCGCTTTCCGTGCCGGTATCAGGGGTGGGCAGGTTGTCAATCAGATGATGTGCACGATAGCCAAGCACGCTGGACGAAACTAGCAATATCCACACTATGGTAGATACCAGCCCATAAATCACGTATGCAAGAGAACGGCATCCGAGTCCCTAGGATGACGATATTAAGCCAGTGAATTATCTCTCCGTATGGAACTACTTACGATGGTGGGGGTGAACCAGGATGTGAGAATGGCTGCACCCGTTGTCCCCCATTGCAGCAGCAATGACATGAGGGATGCCACGACCATGTTAAAGAGCACGCCCGGCGGCCAAAGAACATTAACCCCGGGGTATCCGAGATCATCGGGGCGACAGTAATCAATGATCTGATTGTGGTTCCCTAGTCGGCTCTCTCTGGGCACATCATCGAGCACACTCCAAGGAATGCGCCCGCCATCAACGCCAATACGATGGCTGGCCTTTCGCCAAGCTGCACGATAGAACAGCGAAGTCATGTAGACAGTTCGAGACCACGATAACGTTCTAGCATAGTTGAATATCGGAGGAGTTCGCGACTCGTCGGGGGAAGTGGTGTTTCTGTCAAGCAACTCCCATTCCGGACTGGAGCTGATGGTCAAACCAAAGTTGGGGGTGACAGTTGCGGGGTCTGTGGTGAGGTCACGAGAGTTTGCTACGAACACCTGTCTGTTCGCCTTGTAGTACGAGGAGTGCACGCGATAGTAATCGCATTTGGGCGAAAGGACCAACCAGCCCACAACAATCGGTAACAGCCAAAGCCACACCGAACCAGTTCCCTCCCCACTGGATTGAATGTCGCGTGCCACGTTCGAGAGCGTGTCAGCAACAGTAAGCAAATAAGCGAGGACCACCCAGGTGATCGATGCCGCTGATGCGATTGACCATGCATGTGAGAAGTCAAGTTCTGCTGCGAGAGTGGCCCACCAGTTGTCATTATCTGGGTGAACGACGAGAGACTCGAATCGAGCGGATCTCCCAGGGTGAATGCGCAAAGGGACCTGTTGCAGACCGCTCAAAACCTGCACCACAGACTGGCGGACTGTGGCACTGGGATAGTTAATGCCTGAAAAGAGTTGGTCATTGACCCATCGCCCATTAAGAAGGGTCAGATACAACGAGTAGCCGGCAAGGGTTGGGGACCCGAGGGTTAAGATCGCAGACATGAGATTGTCCGTCCTGCGCCGAGCGCCAAAAGGGAGTTGCGAGAGCAGAGCGAGATACGGCAGGAGCCATGCGGCATACTGCTGCGAGAATACGCCCCAATCAAATGGTTTCTGGCCACCTCCACAATGTTTTTTACAGCCAACGTACGAAAGCGCAGTGGCCTCATCTGTGGTTACGACAAAGGTGCCTTTGCTTGTACGAAGCAACGAAAGGGCGGTTATGTTCGAAATGTTCATGGAAACACAAGCCTGACTGCTTGAATCATTAGCGCAGCTGATCACATCCTCGAAACATTGAGGGAAATTAACTGCTGCGGCCAAATCCACTGGGTAAAGTGCAGGTAAGAGAAGTACGATAGATGCTACAAAAGTGGATCAGATAGATGTAGTGTAGTATGGAGTGAATAAAATACCTTTTCGATGGAATGGTGGCATGTGAGGCACGGGGGGTGGATAACAATAATCCGGTATCCCACTATTTTGTGGTGGGTGGCAGTCTTTCGCAAAATCTAACAGTAGACCAAACTGGACCGGGGAATAGGCTGCTCCAACTGATACGCCACATCATGATCGCATCCGCCGTTGCCCCTTAATAATAACGCATTCAGTGTGAGAGCCCCTCGAATCGCACAGCCAAACCTGATAAGTTGAGGATCACGCTCAGGGCTTTTTGTTAGCAAAAGGTGCCTTTGCTTGAACGGAGCAACGAAAAGCGGTTATGTTCGAAAGGTTCATGGAAACGCAAGCCTGACTGCTTGAATTATTAGCACAGCTGATCACATTCTTGAAACATTGCGGGAAGTCAACTGCTGCGACCAAATCCACTGGGCACAATGCAGGCAAGAGAAGTAAGATAGCGACTACAAAGGTGGATCAGGTAGATGTGGCCCGGGTGTGTGGAGCGAATGAGATACCTTTCCAATGGAATAGTGGCATGTGAGACACGGTGGGTGCGTAACGATAATCTGATGATAGCCTCCTTATATATTAGGGGCCGTCGTTGACGACACCTTGCTTGCATAGGCCGTCCGTGGCGTGTGACAGGATTGCAGTCACTTGTGACGCTTCTCGGATCGAGCTTTCAGTCACGCATGGGGGAATGAAGCTTCGGATTTCTCCGGATCGAGAATCTTTGTACTAATATATCTTTGTTTGTTTATATTGTGAATCTGTGCATTTCGCGTACACCCATAGACCTTGCCTTGCCGGAACACCTTGCTCATCCATTCAAACTCCGATACGGCAAAATCCGGTGATACAGGGGCTGACTTTCGGGTGCGACAGAAACCTTGTCAAGCAAGGTGATTACGTCGAGCCACACTAATGTTCAAGTTGTTCTGCAGCTTTTAATGAGTTACTCGGATGATTAACTTGTACAGTGCGGCACACCATCATGCCTTGACTGGAAGTGTAATGGTCATATTGCATCCTTCTTCAACTTCTCCCAAGTTGAGCGGTCCGGGGTTCGGGAGGCGACTCAACGACCTACTACGTAGCTTCCGGACTGGCTAGTGAGTTGTCTTTCTTCACTCTTATGGACAAACGTGGATAAGTGGACTCATCGGCATGCTACTTATGTCTTCACGAGCAGTGGTCAAAAAAGTCTTGAAGGAGGGCCGACAGGACTTGGCGACAGTTGTCAAAGAGATGTTGTATCACGTCCCGCAGGCCTTCACTTCACGAATCCAAACCCAACGTTCTGATTGGTGTATACAATCTGTGTTTTTTTGACCATCAAAGCCGCCAGGGGCGTTAGCTCTTCTTACGAGCCTACAACATACCCTCAGGCTATTTCTCAACGAATCTCAGGACCGATGTCCGGTACGTTTCCAACCAATCCTACAGCCTATTTTGTGATCGATTCAGTGGACCTCGTAGTCTCACCCACTAGGTGCGGCTGACGGTCGACGTTGTAATCGCCGGCGGCTGAAACACAACACCATAGACTATAAAGATAGACCCTCCTCCCTTCTTTTCCTTTTCTTAGAATTTGCTGTAGCATATCGATTACTCGCATCCCAGCCTTTATCGACAAGCAACTTCAGCGTCATACGTCGTCATCATGACTATCAACATCGCCAACCCCTTCAAGTCCCAGGCTACCAGGACCTTCGACAAGAGCAAGATCGGTCAAGACGTGCATACTGGCGAGTACTTCCCTCCCACAGGCGTTAACCTCTACTCCCGCAAGAAGATTTTCGAGTTTGGTACCGCCACCACTGTGGTGGATGATAACCTATCCAAGGCGAAGCCGTTGGAGCGCGTGGTAAGCAGAACCACTCTAGCGAATTATCGGTACCTGACACGCCCTTCAGAAAGCAGTCCAATCTTCGTCGCTCTTCGATGTGTGTGCGGATACCCGCGTGAAGAAGCAGAAGAAGATTCTTTCCAAGGTCAAGTCAGCGAAGGATAACATCTCCAAGCTATTCAAGCCAACTGGTCGCGTCGATGAGGCTTTTCCGTCCATCGACTCTTTTGCCATCCCCAGCGTCGAACACGGCCCGACCAACGACCATCCAGCCTCCCCAGCTCCTTCGTTTATCGCTCAGCATGCCGAGCCAACAGCCCGTGTGGTCACCACGTACGAGTCCATCCCTCCTCGGAATACTAGTTTGGAGATAATCGCCTCCCCCATCGTGTTTGGCGAGAACGCAGTCGATGAGCATATTGAAGGTTTGGCCCCCACCTTTTGTAGCCTGGTCAGGACTTCATTCCCCCCACAGCTGCGCAGCTTTTCACGACGCGAGAGTTCCAACTTTCCAGAATTCCTTCTGCGCTCTTTCTCGGCGGGTTACATACGATCGAGGAGGAAGACGGGAACACGCAGGTGGTCGTTGGAGTGACGAGCGCGCAACAGAAAGAGTTGGCCACATCTGACTCATACATCTCCCACTCGGACAGCGACTCTGAGGTCACCGTTTACTTGTCTAGCGACACACTCTCCGATCACTCTACGCCGGATGGAGCCGGCTCGGTCTACCAAGAGACCAGCTCGTCGCCTGTCGATACTTCGTTCGCAACGAGCGTTGATGCAGAAGACAGTGACCAGCTCGCACCTGGCGCACTTCGAGGGCTTCATAGGGTACCAAGTTACGAAGATCTGAGGGTGAGTTGTTTCATATCTTCCAGTTCGTACTTCCCTGACCTTATTAATCCAGAACCCACATATCATCGCACACCGCGCCTCCTCAACCTCTGGAATGTCCTGTGGATCATCCGACTGTGATTTCCTGTACGGTGTAGCTTCTGACATTAATGCGACTTCACTGCGCAGACTAATGAAGTGCGACAATCTAAGGGCAAGTAGATTCATTTTCATCTATTAACGATTGTCGCTGATTGGCACGCTCAGGAATCGTTTTTGTTATTGGAGCCCAAGATACGCACTCCATCGACTCGTCAAATGAACAAGTATAAGAAGCTTAGGGTGAGGATGTCGTTTCTTTGGCACACTTCTGGCGCTCAATTCCAGCACCACAGGCGTGGTTGAGTACGAGATGTCGGGAATCCTCCCGCAGCACGCAGAAGACGTCCGCATTCCGGTCGCCGAGCGAACCCCAGAAGGTCACTTCCGTGTCTCGCAGCCGCCAGTTTTTTCAGTGCATCTTTCATCCTTCGTCTCGTGTACAAGCGCGCGTTTCTAAGCCGTCGTCGCATTATCCTTCACCACCTTCATCGCCTCTCGTTTGGTCGTGTGCCAAAATAACGCGATCGAGTTCAAAGACAAGGAAACGTCGAAGGATGACGAAACAAGCGATGAGAGAACTGAAGGTACGGCTCGACTCGATGGATATCGACCCTTGGTATTAAAGTGCAGAGCACCTTTCTTGGTACGGCCTCGCGTCGTTTCTCTGTCGTGAGCTAACTTGTCTTTCAGTTTTTTTCTTCTATTACAGCCTTCCGTCACCCATAAAATCCCCCCAAAAACAGTATAAATTTCAAACCGCGCAAAAAAAAGGATATAATGTTTAAAACCATCTCAAAAAGCTTTTCTACGCCTTGGAAACATTTATTGCATGGGTTCGATTGGTATCACTGGTAACGCCGTTCACAGCACGTTTTGAAAGCACAAAAAAAGTTCAAAGCCATTGAAACGTACAAAAAAAGCTGCTCCATATTCCGGACGTGCTCATTAAGTCCTTCGGTCGTCAAATACTTGTCCTGTTTCTACTTCATTTGGTGTCCACTCTCGGTGCGTCCGATTGTTCGTTCATACCCTCGAAATTGAGCTAATATCCAAAAGGCGGAAAGGGTCGAGATATCGAAAACCATTGCATAACTGCGCCAGCGAAACTGATCCATCAAATCAATTCCGTTCCTAGTAGGAGTCCGCCTCTTGTGCTCTATGCGTACGTTGGATCTTTCGTGCCACGCCTGCGAATTGCCGAATAGGGCTCCTCCAGACCACATCTTCCCGTTCCCCCGGAAAGTGTCCAAGACCTCGATGCTTGGATCGTGTCTTGCGAGACCCCCATCCCCATCCTTCCTTTGGGTGCGTCCGTCCCTTGCGCATGATATGCAGTCTGATATGCGTAACGATTCCAGTCTTAATCTTGCCACCTTTGCCCTTCCTCTGCTGCGAGTTCCCAAAGAGTATTTGGTTCGATGGAAGCTCTTCTTGACGTCGCCTGTCCCGACCTATTTCCCCCTCCCACACCGAACACCCGTCTCCCACTGACTACAGCAGGAGTTGCGGAAGCCAGTATATACACCAGTGTATACTATCGGTTCGTTTTCGGACTTCTCTGTGGTATCCTCTTCTGGCGATGTATGCGCATTCACAGTGCATGTTTATATTCGATGATATTATTCAATCACTGAACATTGGGTCAAACAAGTCAAACGAGCTTTGATTACCGCCTGAACGACCTATCCTGGATCACTACAAGGTTAGAGCGGTTGTCGGCTCTGGTCCAGAATGATCTTGCTAAACGAGGTGAAGTTGGAATGCCATGTAGCCCCTCTTCTGTGCAATGTAATGTTCCGTGTGTGCTATGGGAGCGACCGCCACATCCTGCTTCCTTGCATGGGCTATCAGAGCTTGATCAGGGCCGTGATGACGCCCGAGTCCATTGAATGCATCAGCTATCAAGTCAAAGTCTAACGGTACTAACACTAGGCTCAGTCCCAGATGGTCAGCGGACACCAATTGGAACTCGGTTCACGGCCTCCCCTTCTACATTCTACAACCTATAGAATTCCTTCTGATATGCCGATGATGCACCGAGCATGCCAATGATAAGGAGTACGGGTCAGTCGTTCTGCCGCGCTACGAATTCCTCCACTTTGGCACAAGCGTCCTTCAGAGCGTTCGCGACCACATCAAAGTCGGATATCTATGAAATATGGTGAATATGACTAATGACGAACGATAGGTGTCCGGTACAACCTCGTTCCAAATCTGCGCGCAGCATCTAACCCACCATTTCCCATTGTGTTTCAACGGAGCCACACCGACCTGCCATTGGAGTAACAAAGTATCGAGAAAGAT
>JBBPRR010000685.1:0-18056 GCA_038093115.1 Hortiboletus flavorubellus | reverse complement strand
TCGTACGTGCGTTTCCACCCAGTGCAAATGGGGCTTGATCGAACGAACATGCGAACATCGGGGGGACTCCCTCGATAATATCGCTCCTAGGTGAGTCACTTCAAGTTGCCGTCAGAATAGTGACAGCGCACGGCCCGAGTTGCGCTCATAGTCGGCGAATCTGCGTGATGGCGGCGTCTTGTGCCCGAGGAGTCGAACATTTCAACTTGACGCTGACTCCGCAAAAGGGGGGCCCCTTGCCGCGGGGCAAAGAAACCCGATCACATCGCCCATCATGCTGGTTGCAGCAAACTACGGTCAGTTGCTCGCTCGTCGCTTCGACTAGTAGCACGAGCGATGCTACACTTGAAGCTTGCATCATCATTTGCTCTGGATTGGGGGCTGTGGCCGTCGCTACATTATTGTCCCGTTCGTTGGGTCGTTCTTGTTGTGAGCAATGTTATGACATGTCATACTACCATCCCAATTTACTCTAGCGGACAAAGAGTGGCTTGACAGTGATGGCAATCCTGTAGATAAAGACCGGGTGGTGGAGGCTTTTTATCTAACTGTGGGCCTGCCCTTCAAAGGTTGGCCCCTGCCAGTGACTACCGGAGCACCGCAAAAGGCAAACCGGATAAGCCTCATGGGGCTTGTCAACCCACCTACAGAGAAGCACTGGCATGACGCGACGGATGAAGATATTTCTCGTTCCGTGATGGATGTGAAGGCAGCGCGTGAAACGAACAAGGAAGGATGTGACGAGACCAGTGATGGGATTCCGAGGCTATGGGCCTGCCTGCTATGCGGCGTGCGTCAAGCGGCAACATATATGCACTTGCAGAGATACAGTACGTAGTAAAATGAACAAGATCGAAATTGGCAACTTGGAGCTGAGGTAACACTAGATCCAGGAACGATGAGCGGGGCCCAACAAAATGATTGATAACAAATGATAGAACTTGAAGTGCCTATACTTTAATGCGTCCCATCGCTATTCATCGCTATCGTCCGTGAAGCGCAACAAATCCACGAAGGAACCAGGATCGAACAAGAAAGCGAAACATTTATATTGTACGACACTAGGCCCCCGTGTTCTCGCTGTAAGAATTGTTGTGGCCTCAGCTGCCAAGGACATGAAGTGGACCCTCACCTCGACGTTGTTTTGTGCTCCAGAAAGCTCAGTTTTCGTTTCGTCAGGAACACTGACAGGACTGGCGACTGACTGCGGAGCCTTATTTCGCGCACCCGAAGGCTCAGTTTTTGTTTCATCCGGTGCATTGGTGGAGCCAGCTTCTGTGTGCGGAATGGCCTGGGTTGGTACACTCAACGCAGTGGGCTTGGGGGCTACTTTCTTCTGTGAAGTAAGACGACCAGTCAGGTACATAAACGGATTGACCCGTGGATGAGCCGGTGACGTTGTAGGATACTTGTAGGCCATCAGCTGAGACAACTAGTCAGATATCCGTACCCTGTGTCAGTGGAAAGAGGAGCACGCTCACTTTCTTCCGCTTAGCGGGAGCCACCGTTGAATGTTTCTCACTGGAAGGTGTTACTTTCGTTTGTGATGGGATAGCAAACTGAGGAGACACTTCTGAGAGCGTTTGACGAGGCGTCCGATTGTGATTGCGGTTCGTGATCACTGTTCCAACCCACCCCCAGATGGTTCGACGTTTACTCTCGGATGACACAAGGTTGTCAGGAGTTGGCTTTGGGTCAGGTACTTCAACAGACGAGATCATTGGTGGCACTGGATGCAGTTGATCAGAAAAAAAGACAGGCTGTTCAGGGGATGCTGGCGAGGGTGGCTCCAACATGTTGTCAACACGAGGCAAAGAAGAGCGGACTCGACACATACATACCTCATTGTAATTAAATAACGGGGCAGATGTGTTTGGTAGTAACTCGACCTGTTATAGCCATTAATGAAGCATCTTTGGGCAACAGCTGCGCTAATTTCTACCTCGAGTAGAACATCTTGGCTGCTAATATCCAGTTCCAGAGTATTGGGCTCTGATCCATCGGACCGTTGATCAACCAGCTAAAAATACTTTGTGATCAACCCACTCTTCTAGCGACGGGACGAGCCCTGCCAGCTCACCTCGGTAAAAGGCAGCGGACCCTGTGCACTCGCCATATTCTGTTCCTCTTGTTCTGTAATCTGTTTTTCGATCAGTCGAACCCGTTGGTAAACCTTCATGAAATGGCGAATCTCGTTTTCCGTAGATGCAGTTATGGGAAACAGTTCCTTCGTGCGATCAAAAACTGCAGCGGCGTCCTCGTCAGTCCTGAAGTTTTCTATAGACTCTGGGCTAGAGTTAGTCTTGGACGAATGGACGGACAGACTGGGAGGAACGGAAGACGGTAAATTCTTCTTTATCTGTTTTGGCATGGATTGTTGCTTAGACTGCGGTTCGGGCTGGTTAGGCTGCAAGTGGGATTGAGGTGGAGGTGGGTGTCGAAGCTGAGATTGCGAAGGCGGTCGTGATTGCGGCGGAGAGACGTCAGTGATAGAGGCTTGGCGTCCATTGCTCTGGGGTGTGGGGGAAGCTATCTGAAGCACGTGCTGCATTGGTGACACCGTGAGAGAAGGTGGATTTATACGAGCAGGGGTATGCTGTTCGTAATTGGCAGCTGGGGCGACGGGGGGTGCCTTCATCGCACGCCAATATCTCTCAAGTTCGTCGTTGAACTTATAGATTTTCATCTGCATGTTACGCAGAGTCGTGAGGCTAATTATGTATTGTGATGAGGAAGTGTTCAAGAGCTGCCGTTGCCTCGTCACTGTCAGCAACTAAAGGAGCAAGGCACAAGGGTAAGTATCACGAAAACAAGAGACAAAAAAGCTCACAATGATGACATACTCGCGGAGAGCCACTTCATCCTTAGAAATCGCGAAATACACAGGCAGTCTCGCGTCGAGATCCAATGACATCTTGAACACTTGTTCAAGGAGGTCATGGTATTCCTGTCGTTGCCCATCCGCGATTTGTTGTGGGGTTATTCCGGGGAGGCCTTAACAAAACTGAGTAGCAACAAAGAAAATACCAAAGAGCTCATTACGTTGTTGAAATAAATATTTAATCTGGCCCGTTGCCATTATTGCGCGTACTAGTAGGATTTGATCCTGCGTCAGCGGCTGCCTATGAAGTTCAGCTGCAACACTCTCGGGCACGAAGGACCCATTCGCCATCTTGGATTCGCCCGCTTTACCAACCATTGCGTTTGCTCCAACAGGCTGAGGGAGTCGCTGAGCACCAGGCTGCAAACCGACGGATGCTTGCTCGTGCATATTGGGTAACAGACCCTGCGCATTCGCCATCTTCTGCTGCCCTTGTTCTGCACTTCCCATAGCAACCAGTTGGACCTGTTTCTGGTAAAGCTCCATGAAATCGGCTCGATAATGCTCCACAAAGGTGATAATGTGCTCGGGGACACGTGAAGCACGCATGTCTTGGGCGCTCGTGTGCACAAACTGCAGTGCTGTGGCGACGATCTGTTGGTTGGGAAATGGGAGTTGGCCAATGTTTGAAGGCACTTCCTGCTGCCCTTGTTCTGCATTCTTCTTTGCAAGCAGTTGGACCTGTTGCTGGTAAAGCCCCATGAGTTCGGCTCGATGACACTCCACAAAAGCGATCACGTGCTCAGGGACACGTGAAGCGTGCATGTCTTGGGCGCTCATGAGCATAAACTGCATCGCTGTGGCGACGATATTTTGGTTGGCAAATGTGCGTTGACCAGGGTTTGGAGGCACTTCCGTAGGATTCCCAGACATGCCAGGTGTCACATTGTTACCCATGGCGGGGGGGATTGGATCCGTTTGGTATATCGGCTGTTGAGGCGACCCTCCCGTCTGGTGGTTTTTGACTGCTAGGGTATAGGCGTTCTCAAAGGGTTGTAGGCGCTGGTCATAAATGTTCTGAAGCTGTTGGGTGATTCCAGGCCCAGACCGGGCTGGCTCAGAGTCGTTTCCGGGGAGCTGAATGAAGCCTAATCGACCGCCAATGACGGCCCACATATCACGCAGAGTTATCTGGTTGGATTCAGCATTAGGCTTCAGATAGTGCTGTACCAAGGTAACTCACTGATACTGCACCACCTTCATGCATGACGAGAACGTGCAATTGATGTAAATCTACCGTCCTATTATCCCCTATCGAAACAACAGAAATAGAAACTAGATTTTGGCTCCGGCAGAAGTGAGTATACGTAGACTCAAACCGGGACTTGTCCAGTGGCAGAACCCCGGCCACCCTACGCGTGAGATGTGCAAACCAACGATTCTTGACTGCCAGGATATAGGCGTTCTCGAAGTGTTGAAGATGTTGGTCGTAAGTGGTACGAAGCTGTTGGGCGATTTCAGGGTCACACCGGGCTGGCTCAGAGTCGTCTCCGGGGAACTGTATGAAGCCTAATCGACCGCCAATAACGGCCCACAGATCACGCTGATTTACCTGGTTGGATTCAGGATTAAGCGTTAACTGGTGTTGTACCAAGGTAACTCACTGGTGCTGCACCACCTTCATGCATGACACAAATATGCAATCGATGTAAATCTTCCGTTCTATCCCCCATCGGAACATAAGAGGCTGGATTTGTGTTCTGGATTCCGCAGAAATGAGCATACGTGGAGTCAAACCGCGACTTGTCCAGTAGTACAATCCCCGCAGCCATTTGTCCTGCCTGCCAGTGATCTGAAACCTTCTGACCACCAAAATTCCCCTGATCAGGAGGCATGGGATTCGGTAGTTGTCCACCTGAAATTTCGCGAGTGCCTCCAGCCCGAGGAGGGATAGTATTTGGCCGCTCAATCTGCATTGGTTGAATAGGGATCTGTTGGTTCACGAAACCCTGACTCTGTGCAGGTATCGGAGATGGGCCATTTGCAGCAGAAAGCGTATGTGGTACCGCAACAGGTTGATTATCATGAGTGACAGAACCAGGATGGACCTGGATTTCCTGGGGCTGCTGCAAGGTGAAATGCGCCATTGGGTTGCTACCAAAACGTCGAGGATGAAAGTTAGGGACCCGACAATCGAAAATTTTACATGCGATGCACCGGAATCGGGCGTTGAACTTGCGGTCATTTCCGAGTCACGGGCCGGCAGCACAATTCCCGATACTGCAGTAGAGGGTCTATGTATGCGGTAGTGACGATCGACGACACATCGCCACCCGCAAACGACCGAAGGACCGAGTTTGGTCTCACGTGACTATTTTCACGCCAAGATCAAACTCCGACCGCTAGGTGAATTTTTTTGTGCAGAGCGCGGCAACCCCTTGGGTGGATCGGGAAAGCCAGCCTTTGGGGCCCTTCTCGGCAAGCCTCCCTTGCTATGCACCAGACTACGCACGACCTGACAGGCGAATCGAGCCAACCAATCGAAGCAAGGATTCGAGCCTAACTTGAAGCAGTAGTACGCCACACTGGTTCCTTGACGATATACATGATCATTATATCTCCGCCTCACCTCGTAGGTCGTAGCCTCTTTTCCGTGTAGTCATCGTCCGAGTCGTCTTAGTGTTTCCCGCCGTCGGCCACGGCAGGCTCTTAAGTTATGCGAGGGTTCAAGTGATGCAATGCTCACTTGTTGTATCAAGGGATTGAGAGATAAAGGAGTGTGTCGTGTTGCTATCATAAGTTAGGTACGTATGTATATACAGCATGATTTGTTACTAGAAGGGAATCGACAATGTACACAATTGATTTCTACTGCTCCGCTTCTTCCGTCATGACGGCTGTCAATATTCTCGCAACTGCCCCAGCGATCTCCTGAGCGACTGCCTGCTGGGACGGCTCAATTTTAGGTATAACACGCGTGTTGAATTTATCGGGATGGAAACGCAACACTTCTGACTTGACCTTGTCTCGTGCAGTTCTCCCTTCGACGCCCGGTCGAAGGGGGTGAAATAGGAACGTCCGGACGTCGTGATAGGTGATCTGGTCCGCAGAAGAAACGACACCGAAAACAGGCCAGGGCATCTCCCGAACGTTGATAGGAGGCAAAGAGTTGCTCGTCCGAAGCTCGTTCCACTTGGCCTCGTACAAGACAAAGAGCTGTCGGACTTGGTCGTCCTGAGCGGCACGATGAGCTTGTTCAGCGCGGATGCGGGCCTGACGTTCTCGCTCTTCTCTGGCCTGGCGTTCCCTCTCTTCGCGAAGGAGCCGTTCGTGAGCTTCCTGGCGCAGACGCTCGACTTCCTCTCGCAGTTTGCGCTGCCGCTCCTCTTGTAGCCGACACTCCCTTTCCGCACGGCGCGCACGCTCGACTTGCTCTCGCAGCTGACGTACCCTTTCCTCCCGGTGCAGACGCTCAACTTCTTCTCGCAGCCGACGATCCCTTGCCTCCCGAAGCTGGCGTTCCCTCTCCGCCCGTAGTTGGCGCTCTTGCCCCTCTCGTCTTCTGCGCTCCTCCCGCTCCTTGACCTTGCGAGCCATCTCGTCGTGGAAAAGGCGCTCCTGTTCTTCCCGAATCTTGCGCTCTTCCTCCTCATGGGCACGTCGCCGCTCCTCGTCAGCACGCATCGCGGCCTCCTCCACTCTCTGATGACGTGCCTCCCTCTTCCCTTCTTCCCTCTGTACAAACTCTTCCACCTTCCTCTTCTGTTCCTCCAGAGCCTCTTCATCCTGTTTCCCTCCCCACATCTTCGCAGCTTCCTTGTCTCTCGCTTCGTGCTCCTTGCGCCTCTCCTCCGCCTCGCCCGCGGCACGGGACAACTGCTGGCGACACGCCTCGAGGTCGTGTTTCAGTTTGTGATCGAAATGGAGGTTCCCTAGTTGCTCCAAGAAAATTCGATCCTCGTCGTCCATATGTTCCGGCTTCATCAGCGCCTCAGCCTCCCTCCGGAGACGGCTGATCTCCTCGCGCGCCTGGGCCACGCGGTGCTCGTGAAGATCGAGGAGCCGCTTGCGGACCGCGTCTCGTTTCTCCTTGAGCTGTTGGGAGCGGCGGTGCGGAGGTAAAACGCCGGAACGGTGAGCGTGATTTTTGAACGAGGGATGCTTCTTGACCTTGCGGCGAGGTGGAGGTGGATGTGGCAGCGGATTCTTTTCGCGCACCGTGGTCGGTATCATGTTCGGACGACAGTCAGGGGTTGGAGTGGAAGGACGTTTGGGGGAACCGAAGACATTAGCTGTAAAAAGATCGGCGAGGCGTGTAGTAGGCGGTGGGTCGTCTTCCGGGTGTTGCGGGCCCCTGACGGGGCTACTCAAGGGACTTGGGTCTGGAGAACGAGCGTCGGTGAAGTTGGGTCCTTGAAACAAGTTGAAGCATTGCCTCGGAACGTAGTCCGCGAGCCTGAAGCCAGCAGGAGACTTGTGCGCGGACGACTTGTAGGGATGGTAGAGAGCGGGCCGACGAAACATGTCCAAGAAACGTGATCGAGCGAAGCTGACCTTGGTGAGAGAAAAAGTGCTTCAGACGGGATGGCGCGAGTGACCCGGCGGGGGGGACGGGGGCGGAATTGAACAAGACTTGACAAATACATCCGCATCTTATACCAGGAATGGTTCTGGCTTTCAAATGTCCACCAACCTGTCCGTTTTTGTCTGTCAATCGTCGGGGTGGTCCTCGAATGATCCCTATTGTCCTCACGACTCGTGAAAAACTCCGCCAGAGTCCACAACTCATAGATCTCCTAAACGCGAGCACAATCAGTGGACTCGACTGCTAAGTCGTAAACAGGCGCCCACACGTACCCGCATGTGAAGCAATCAAGGTGAAAATGCCTAACCGGGAAATCGGAGGCAGTGACTACGTTGCACAGGGGCCACCGCCAATCCAATCCTGCCCAGGGCTCCCGTAGCCTTGTCGATTTCGTGGACGCCGCCACGTTCCACTTCGGTCATCCCCCATTCGTCCACGAGCGCCCGCCTTAGGCTCGGAACGTGGTGGGTTGGCTTCCCACAGCAATAAACGCGTTGAACGAGTCAAAGCGTCGGGCGCGCCAAGGTTACCGATCGTGACAAATAGGGCGCGCAGGGCTGTGAGCTTTGGTCGCCACATACCCATAAATGGAAAAAGCCCCTGAACGGCAAGGGTTCCACGAGGTACCTGTGGGCAGTATAAAGCCAGACAATGGGTCCAAGCAGAACAAAGAGATCCTCACTAAACGACCGCAACACAGTGTCAAAGCAAACGTTTGTCAGCTTTAAGCCTATTTGAACTCGACCGAAAGACGTGAACACCCACAGCCCATTACATTCCCTGCCATTCAAACTGGTACGTGACCGCCTTTTGATATTTCGCCACTTGGTTGTCTGAAGGAGATTCTTCAGCCCTACAGAATGGCACCTCAGACACGTAGCACGGCCAAGCCCTCCCCGGGTCGCTCGACTCGCAATAGCGTTTACGGGCGACCTCCCCCGTCACCTGCCAAGCCTCGAAAGAGCGCGACTGGCAACTCCCCAGTTCGACCTGCCCCAGCGCAAGACGCAGAGGTCGGATGCAAAGTAACCTCTAACGTCAGCAATACGAAAACTACCCCATGGCTCGCATGCCGAGACCCGTATGGGGTTTCGACCACCGTTGCCGTGTCTGAGACTGGCGAAGGTATCCACATACGCTGGTATTATCCAGAGGACGACTGCGAGGTAGATGAAGACGGAGGCGCGGACGTTGTGATGACTGTCGACGAGGAGCGCGGTGTCACCCCTTCTACCACGGCCGGGCTTAGTAACGCTGTTCGTCGCCCATTCCCGCAAACCCCAATGGCACTTCACCCGTACGATGCTGGCTCTGTGATCCGAACGCCCGTCAAGAAAGCGAGACCGCTCCAGCCCAGTCCTCCACGCATCGGAGACAAAGGCGTTCGCTGCCTATATGAGAAGGGAGGCGTTCTTAGAGAACTCAATGGTGGTGGTGTCAGAGTTGTCCTTCGCCATCCGATAGGCTCGACCGCAAACCTCTCGAGGGAGCAAGTGGAGTATCTGGAGAATGAGCGGGAAGACAAGATCGTTCAAGTCCAGGTGGAAAAGTTGTTGGCAGCAAAGCGACGGATTGAAGAAGAAGAAGAACGCTTCTCCGACAGTGGCTACGAAGACGAGATGGAGACGGACCTTCAAGTTCAAGCTCCCGGCCTTGGAAGGGAAGGAACGATCCTTGTTTCCCACGATGATTCTATCATCCCGTCCGAAGACACAAGAAACCTATTAAGAGTCTTCAGGGGCCCAAACGGAGAGCTGCTTGATCACCATGGTCGCCAGATGCTTGGCCAGGAAGGCACTATTCTCGTCGATTCCACTCATGGATCGCCAAGGAGGATCAGGAGGGAGGAGGCATTTTTGGTATCGACAGAGAGCCTGAACGGGTTGCGCCGGGCACGTCTCGGACCCGAGGGCACCGAACTCATTGATTGAGCAACACGCCAGCGCTTCAAGTAGCCCCGCGTCATATTGTATTGGTACTTTCATCCAGGTTTCGGACTCATTGCCCAGTGTACCACTTCCCCTCACTTGTCTGCATGTTTCTGTATTTCTCTGCTTGTAGTGTTCCCTGCATCCCAGGAACTGGATCGGGAATGTGGTATTTAATTCATCATTGTGATCATCTCTCCACTTTTATTTATCATAGTTGTAAATTACAACGCATTCTGAGTAACTTATGGCTTTATGCAACTCGGGTTCGATCACACAACTGCCAACCAATAACCTCACTCACTTCCCTATCCCCACCTCCTTCAAGATAGCCGCGGACGCAAGCTCCCGTCCATTTCCTCTCGCTCTGCAAAGCTCCCTCAAATGCTTCGCCGACGTCCTGAACTTGACCGCTTCCTCGCTATCCCCTGATACCCTCACCAGCGCTTTGCCAAATTCCTCTGCTCCGACACCAGGCGCAAACGTCTTGTTCCCGAAAATACCGATGTTCAAGTACTCAGCACGCTGTGCATAGTCGTACGTGTCGTACCAGACGGGAAGGACGATATGTGGTATACCAGACCTGTTCATAGACACTAAATTCGCATGCGTTGTATTACGAGTGAAGAGGCTCACCAAATGCCTTCATAAAACGAGTTGGCCCCTCCGTGGTGGACCGTACAAATCACGTTTGGATGTTGTAGTACCGAGATTGGCTCTGCGTTCAACCAAGCTACCATCCTCACCCTCCCTTCTTTGATCTCCGTCCCAATAACTTCGTCGACCACACTTTGAATGTCCTCCCCATCTGCCCTGGCCTTCCAGAGCACCTGGATCTTTTGAGGTCCTTGCTGGTCGTGATAATCCAGCAATACACGGAATGCGCTAACCATCTCCCTCGCGAGCTTTTCGTTGGAAACCACAAGCGATCCGAGGTTTACCAACACGGTTGGTCCATTGTCCAACCATTTCAACAGGACTGGGTCACTCTCCTCTAGGGGATCAAAGGGCATAACAATGGGGCCGCAGAGGAGTAGCTGCTCGGGGATGACCGAGAAAGGGTAGTCGATTTCAGTGATTGCGGGACAGATGTACCTTATTCCAGGTTGAAATCCGATGCCAAATATATTTTTGAGGCCAAGGGAGCCACGCAAAAATAGAATTCGTCTGATGTTCACCGAGGTCACTGATTGCATAATGAGACGAATATGGAGATAAATATTGATGGGAATCTGCCACCACTCGAGAGGAAATGAAAATCCCGACGCTAAACTAGACGGGATAGATATCACTTGAGCTGAAAGAGCCAGAGAGAGATTTGGCGACGGACGCTGGATATTTCCAAAAGGCTGGTAAGTAGGATTGCACTTGCGTCTGCGATTCCTTGATGCCAGTTGGCAGCATGACCATGAAATTTTGATCCGCAAGTTTGCAAGCATCCTGCGCAGCAAAGAATAATGTGTCCACCGTGACCACATCCGGTTTGGTGATCGCAATGATCTCCTTACAGGTCGCGATAGCCGCGAGGTATTCCTCCGGACTCCAAGGAAAAAGCACGGGGCCCAGCTTTGAGTAACCTTCCAACGCACCCGGGACACCGTAAGGGTGAGAGAGGTTGGCAGTGATTACACCGTGTTTTGCTATAGCTTCCTGGTTCGGTGTGACACCCTCGCATTCACAGAAGATGACAGAGCCGATGGGTTTACCGCTAGAACGCGAGGGGTGGCGGTCGATGAGCTCTTGAAGGCGAGAGACGCGGACTCTGAGCGATGCGAAAGATGCAATGTAGACGTTAACGCCTGCCAGAGCAAGTTCGTATGATGTTGCGAGGTTTACATTGGCTTGGCCATGCTCCGGGTATGTAAAGATGAGCACGGTTGGGAGGGAACTCATGGTGGATGAGTTGGGCTACTGCGGGGCAGGGAAGCGAATTTTTAACCATCTCAACATCCTGCTAGAGGGTGACGTGCTATCAGGTAACCATCAGCGTGGCAGGTTCGACTTCCATCAGCGCCGCTGCCGACAACCACACTCATTGTGAATGGGGCAAGCGGCGCCAGGGTGCTCATTGTCCGAGCGTAAATAGTTCCGGTTTTCTAATATAGTAGGGAAACGTTACTACATAACAACTTATCAGCATTTCAAGTTTCAACACATTACTTACTTCACACTTACGCAGTCATTGTCTAATAGTGGGCCCATCACGACCAACACGTTAGCCTTGTATGTACTTTTGTGTCGTTGTGATCACGATCAATGTCACACGAGAATGTGGACCTGAGCAAGGCCATTACTTACAGCCTTGCTTACAACAGTTCCTGGCAAGTAGATGAAAATTTGTTTGCTGTAAGTCGGACTTCCGAAATATTACAGGCACATACTTGCAGGGGTCCTAATGATAATAAACTTGTGAGAGAGAAGAAAAAAAAAGTGCGAGGACTTTGGATCTTTGTTGGGGTAACTACGCACTGGCATATCCCCAAAAGTGGACGCGAGTAGTCGTCCACCAATTGCATGGCTTTCTCACGCGGAACGTAGGCCATCCGTAAAGCGCTGATACCGGATTAGGGATAGTTTATGTAATTGGAAGGCCGAGTGGAACGCAGAAGTTGTGGCACAGCGAGGTCCAACTTGAACTTTGCTTTGATTCAATCTAGTTGTAAGCATTCATTTCATGCTTTATAGTATGGGTCTATGATACGGTGAGCATGAGTTAAATATGCCGAAGCTTTGTCTGGCGCCTACATTCACTATGCTGAAGTTCCCCCCCGGACTATACGCACTGGTGCAGATCCTCCCTCGGCTGCTTCTCGCACCAGTAACAGTGCGGGCCACTCTCCAGATTTACAAGACACTCCTTGGCGAACCCGCACCACAATGGCTGCGTATCCCAGCATACATGTTGGTGCTGCCAGCCGCGTTCACAGTAAACGTCTTGTATACTCGTCAGATCAGAGACCGAAGACAAGCGGCACGTCGCGGAGCGGTTGTACCCCCGCCCGTAATTTCTAGCTGGCCCGGCGCATTAGACAAGCTGTCGAGACTAGTGTGGAACTTCAGTAATGGTTATCTAGGCAGGCTCATTCATGCTTTCGATGCTCGTCAGTGACAGATGTGTTGACCCATGTAACTTTAGCTGAATATCTTGAATGCGAATGCGAAGACATTGGGAATACGCTCGATTTCTACATGTTGTACGAAAGCAAGGTAAGTGCTTCTTTGGTCGTTGCGCAGACATTTGATGTGAGCTGAGCGACTTGTGTAGATATTCACGACAGAGCCTGAATACATCAAGGTAGGCAACCTCCGGATTGTTTCCCCTCAGCTACGTAACACGCGCCGCAAATCCAGGCGATTCTTGCGACCCAATTCACGTCGTATGCAAAAGGTGAGGCCATACATGAACGATTGTCAGTCGCACTCCAACGGAACTCGTCAAGGTCCCATATTCCATGACCAATTCAATTCTCTTTTGGGCACCGGCATTTTTAATTCTGATGGTAGGTCTCGTTCTATACAAACATGCTTCCTGTGGACTCATTGCTTGTTCAGGCGACGTCTGGAAGTATGCACTGAAACACGTTCACTTGGACTTCGGATGCGCTAACATTCGACTTTAGATTTCATCGCACGATGACCCGTCCGTTCTTCAATAAAGATCGCATTAGCGACTTTGACATCTTTGAGAAACACGCCCAGGATGCAATCCATCAAATGAAGGTCCGCCTGCGTGAAGGATACCCCGTCGACTTTCAGGACGTGGCATCGCGTGTCACGCTGGATTCGGTGACCGAATTTCTCTTTGGAAAGGATGTTCGTTCCCTCTCTGCAGGCATCGTCTACCCACCCTCGTCCCCATTGTTCAACGATCCCACGTTCCTGAATCACCCAGCCAATCGGTTCGACCGTGCGTTCACGGAATCGCTGATCGCCACAGCCAGTCGCGCCAACTATGGGACTCTCTGGCGGTTCGCCGAGTTTTGGCAAGATCGAGTGGAGAAGCACATGAAGGTCTGTTATGAATTCATCGACCCCATAGTCGCAGATACGCTCGCGAAAAAGCACGAACAAAAGCAGTCCGGATCTGATGTCAACGATGACACGGGGAAGGTCAGGGAGGGAGAAACACTCTTGGAACATCTGGTGCATTACACTGAAGGTCGTGACATTCGTCCTGGGAAGCAGGGCTTGACGTATTGATGCGGTTCTCAGATCACACGGTACTCAGGGACGAGACGCTGAACATCATGGGCGCTGGCAGGGATACAGTGAGTTCATACTCTGGTATAACCTGGGAAATCTCATCGTGACCTTGTTATCACACACGCAGACGGCTGCGACGCTAACATTTGCGGTCTATATGCTCTCTCAGCATCCTGATGTTCTCACACGTTTGCGAGAAGAGGTCCTTGCCAAAGTCGGTGTCTCCAGTCGACCGACACATGATGACATCAAAGACATGAAGTATCTGAGAGCATTTATCAATGGTGTGCAACTCGCGATCGTCTCAAAGGCATTTACTGATCTGGAGCCACGATATCAGAGGTCCTCCGACTATATCCACCTGTGTACGCTTTTATTCTCTCGAACAGAACAACTAATTCTAACTTCGTGCAGCCCCATAAATGTCAGGTACGAGATCTGCCATTTCCCGTTGTTCGCTCTGACCTCCCAGTAGGTTGTGTACCGAGGCACAGACCTGGCCAGCACTGAATGGCGGGAAATCCTTTTATATTCCTCCAAATACCATGTGAGCCCAGTTATCCCCCTCGCCATTATAGCCATCCTGACCCTGCTTTGCAGGACATTGTACAGTGTTTTCCTGATGCACCGCAGGAAAGATCTATGGGGACCCGATGGTGAGCACCTGACAGGCAAGATGGCTAGTGTGCACCATTTGATCCTTGTGCACAACCTTTCTTTTTCCAGCGGATTCCTTTGATCCAGATCGGTTTCTCGATGAACGTCTACACAAGTACCTGAAGCCAGACCCATTCATTTTCTTGCCTTTCGGCGTCGGCCCCCGCATTTGCCCTGGTCAGCAGGTACGCCATGATCCTCACGGCCACGCTGGTGACTTTTTCTCAACGTCCGGGCTGACGATGAATCCAGTTTGCATACCACGAAATCTCGTATATCATCATCTGTCTCTTGCAATCATTCGATGACTTCTCTCTGGACACGGACACGCAACATCTCCCTCCTGCTGATTGGGCACATGCCAAGGGACGAAAGGCATTGGAGAAGGTCGTGATGAGGTCGCACGTGACTATGTATGTCAAGGTATGAGTGTCGTCTTTTATTGCACGCCATTTCCGGATTGCTGAATGTATCGGACATGTGATAGGGTGGTCTGTGGGTCAAGATGAGGGAGGTCGACCCTGTCGATTCTATCTAATGTTTCTCGCTTGGTCCCGTCTGTCTGTATGTTATCAACTCATATAATCAAACGACCTATTTCTATTCCGGTTCAGACGATCTTCACAAGGACGAATTAAGTTCAACGATTGTCCATGTAAGAACGACACCATTGATGGTCGTCAAGTATTGTTCGTTCTCTTTCCAGCAGTTCGAATGAATAGTTTGCAGCATGTTTCGTGCTGGTAACCAAGTAGTTCGCAATCGCACTCGCACTCGCACTCGCACTGGTACTGATCTGCACGAAGCCAGATATAACAAATACTACGACGTTTCAAGTGAAGACACGCAGTCCGCAATTAACTTGAACTGCCTTCTGTAGGTATACGACAAAGAAGCTCGGGAACTAGTACGTCTATCATAAGAAATTCCACCTCCCAATGATATATCCACCAGGTCGCAAAGGACGCTTGGCACAAAGACGCCTTTAACGGGACTATCATGTTCGATCCGCGCCACTTTCCGAGTCACCGTATCATAGTCATCCCGCAATCCCAGGAACTGGATTAGGGCTTAGAAATTGAATTCAACTGGCACGTCAACGCATGACTTTATGCGACTTGAGTTCGAGCACACAACCGCCGACCAACAATCTCACTTCCCTATCCCAGCCTCCTTCAAGATAGCCGCGGAAGCAAGCTCCCGTCCATTTCCTCTCGCTCTGCAAAGCTCCCTCAAACGCTTCGCCGACGTCTTGAACTTGACCGCTTCCTCGCTATCTCCTGATACCCTCATTAGCGCTTTGCCAAATTCTTCTGCACCGACACCCGGCGCAAACGCTTTGTTCCCGAAAATACCGATGTTCAAGTACTCAGCACACTGCGCATAGTCGTACGTGTCGTACCAGACGGGAAGAACGATGTGTGGCACGCCAGACCTGTTCATAGACACTAAGTTCGCATGCGTTGTATTACGAGTGAAGAGGCTCACCAAATGCCCTCATAGAACGAGTTGGCCCCTCCGTGGTGGACCGTACAAATCACGTTTGGATGTTGTAGTACCGAGATTGGCTCTGCATTTAACCAAGCTACCATCCTCACCTTCCCTTCTTTGATCTCCGTCCCAATAACTTCGTCGACCACACTTTGAATGTCCTCCCCATCTGTCCTGGCCTTCCAGAGCACCTGGATCTTTTGAGATCCTTGCTGGTCGTGATAATCCAGCAATACACGGAATGCGCTAGCCATCTCCCTCGCGAGCTTTTCGTTGGAAACCACAAGCGATCCGAGGTTTACCAACACGGTTGGTCCATTGTCCAACCATTTCATCAGGGCTGGGTCACTCTCCTCTAGGGGATCAAAGGGCATAACAATGGGGCCGCAGAGGAGTAGCTGCTCGGGGATGACCGAGAAAGGGTAGTCGATTTCAGTGATTGCGGGACAGATGTACCTTATTCCAGGTTGAAATCCGATGCCAAATATATTTTTGAGGCCAAGGGAGCCACGCAAAGCTAGAATTCGTCTGATGTTCGCCGAGGTCACTGATTGCATAATGAGACAAATGTAGAGACATATGTTGATGGGAATCTGCCACCACTCGAGAGGGAATGGAAATCCCGACGCTAAACTAGACGGGATGGATATTATTTGAACTGAAAGAGCCAGAGAGAGATTTGGCGACGGACGCTGGATATTTCCAAAACGCCGGTAAGTAGGGTTGCACTTGCGTCTGCGATTCCTTGATGCCAGTTGGCAGCATGACCATGAAATTTTGATCTGCAAGTTTGCAAGCATCCTGCGCAGCAAAGAATAATGTATCCACCGTGACCACGTCCGGTTTGGTGGTCGCAATGATCTCCTTACAGGTTGTGATAGCCGTGAGGTATTCCTCCGGACTCCAAGGAAAAAGCACGGGGCCCAGCTTTGAGTAACCCTCCAATGCACCCGGGACACCGTAACGGTGGGGGAAATTGGCAGTGGTTACACCGTGTTTTGCTATAGCTTCCTGGTTCGGCGTGACACCCTTGCATTCACGGAAGGTGACAGAGCCGATGGGTTTACCGCTAGAACGCGAGGGGTGGCGGCCGATGAGCTCTTGAAGGCGAGAGACGCGGGCTTTGAGCGATGGGAAAGATGCAATGTAGACGTTAACGCCTGCGAGAGCAAGTTCGTATGATGTTGCGAGGTTTACATTGGCTTGGCCATGCTCCGGGTATGTAAAGATGAGCACAGTTGGGGGGGAACTCATGGTGGATGAGTTGGGCTACTGCGGAGAGCAGGGAAGCGAATTTTTAACCATCTCAACACCCTGCTAGAGGGTGACGTGCTATCGGGTAACCATCAGCATGGCACTGATCTGCAGGACAAGTGAAATGAAACAAGCAGTCGGAAGAGGTTTGAGGGCTTACGGACGTTCACGAACGTAGGACGAAGGGCTCTGATTGGTCGAATGTGTAATCTCGCATGCGAGAGCGAGATAGTATGATCGTGACGGCTGTCGCGATTGACTGTTATCATCCATCAGCAAAAGTGCCCAAAGCTAGTCTGTCCTCGGAAGAACCCGGCGGTTCTGGCAGAGCTAGCTAGGGCTTGCAAGGCCGTCCTAGATCTAGCAGAGGATAGTAAGACTTGACCGCCTTTCGGACCGGACCTAGTAGGAGTGTCACGTCCACACCAGGTCTAGCAAGGCCTAGCAAGCGCTGGCACTGCGGAAACAGCAAAATAGCTAGACCGACGAGAATTTTCGACACGAGCGCGCTTGAACCAGACCGTAACCCGTATTACAACGCAGGGACAGCCGCGCTGGTCTTTTTACTCGTCGTCATCGGACTCGGCGTTTGTTTATGGTGTCGACTCCGCAAAAAACGCGTCCGGCGCTCTCGAAGCGCGGATGATACGGAAGAGAACATTCCCCTCAGAAGTACCTCAGATAGGGACAGGGATGAGTTGGACTTTGAGCAAGCTCGGCGAAAGAGAAAAGCAAAGGAGCGGGAAATTATGGATGAGGATGAGGGAACACTTATTTTTGATGTGGGCGAAGCTGATGAGGATTGATCACGGGGTGGTCAAGATCTCCACTTCATCACGGGAAAAACGGTTGCATGGTATGCATCACATCACGACCAACCCCCTAGCCTTGCGTATACTTTTGTGACCTTGTGACCATGATCAACGTCACACGAGAATGTGCACCCGAGCAAGGCCTTATCAGAGCTTATAAGATCCTGTTAATGCATTGACCAAACAATGACGGGCCGATAGTAATAACACAGAACGTACAATCTTGTAGGGCTTTGATGCTTTCCTTGATCACTCTTCTCGATCTTGATAAGATCCTACAATGTGGAGGGTTTGTCACAAGGGTT
>JBBPRR010000684.1:0-18064 GCA_038093115.1 Hortiboletus flavorubellus | reverse complement strand
CGGGGACTCGCAGCTGTAATTTATACATTTGTAGTATCTCTATCTTACTGCCCGCAAGCGTGAACTCGCCGACGTCGTTTGCATTACTGTGTGCGCTATGGTGGGGTTGACAAAACAGTGTTTCCATCTCAGCTCAGGTCTCCCATGGCCATGGGAGAGTCAAGTAGGTTCTGGGTTTGATCCCGTCTTGACTTTGGGCCCCTGACGACCAAGTCTGCTTGTTGTCTGTACGCACGAAATGAACCAAGTAATAAATCGTGACGCCATGCTCAGACTCACAGTCGCATTCGTAAAAGCAGTTTGCGATTCGTGCTCTGGATATCCAACGCCGTCTTCATGGCGTGCTCAAACAGCTCCGCGCGATGGTCCGTCTTCTTTGCCTTTAGGATCTACAAAAGGTAAGGGGAGTGAATAAATTATGCCGCGGCAGGCTGGATTCGTGCTGTGGTCGAGAATCCCTACCTTATTCTGGCTGTCCACGCGCCCGTTAATTTTACCGCTCTGGATGAGTGCGACGACTTCCTGTTCGACCTCCTCGATGCTCCAACCAAATGCCGATGCCATGCGGTCGAGACGGATCGTCTCGAATGGCTGGAAGTAAAGTACGACGGCCGTGTGCCTCAAATGTTGAGTGAGGTCGTTCACGTGGACTCCAAGGTGCATATCTATATAATGCCTCGTCTATTCCAAACAAACGTCACGATATGTCAGTGCGGAAAGTCTTTTTATTGATCATTTTTAAAAAGGAAGACCTCACCGAATACCTGGCGAGGATCTCCAGTGTAGTTCTGAAATCACTCGACATGTAAGCTTGTATGACGTCACGAATGTACGGTTCTTGCTCAATGTATGCAGAAAATACAGGATTCTGGAGGAGCTGCGCCTTGATAGCAGAGCGAGACAGACTTGCAAGCGCACACAGCGTGCCGTAGATGGCGATATCACCTGGAGCAACGAGCTGTGGGTTGGGAACGTCGGTCATCGCGTAGACTACCCTGACTGCAGTCCCCACCTTGCCAACCCAATCACCAAGTTGATCAGGAGGGCCAAGTCGCAAGAACAGCGTGGCCGCCTTCTCGTAATTGCCCTGTCCGAGATGCGACAGAGCCATGGCGAAATCGAGCTTGGATTGCACCTGCTCGCGCTGAGGACTCGGCTTCTTGGACGTAGGTTGAGACGAGGCAGAAGTCGGGCCGCTCTCTGCACTAGCGGTTGCTGCAGCCGCACTTTCCAAGGCCGCATCTGCCTTGTAAATATACGACGATATGTGTGTATAATTGCGTTGCTCGATCACGAGCTGCAAACACGATCGATCATCTCAGCGAAGCCCGAATGTTCCCGACATACCTCCAAAACGGCAAGACACATGTCTAGTACGTGCTGGCTCGCCGAACAAAATTCGCGCGATTTCGTCAAATGCTTCAACGCCGAGGCGAAATCGCCAGTGGCACGATGATGCTCTCCAAGATCTCGGTGTGCCATCTGAACCGTCATCAAATGACCGTTGCGCTTTCAAAGGCGTCTCACGCACCCGAATGCTCTCCTTGATCATGTTGTTCGTGTACGTCTTGAGCTCGACCTCCAACTTCGTGCGTTCGGCTGCGTTCTTCTTGGTTACCTCCTCGACCCAGGTAGAATCCACGACCACGACGTCCGCAGCAGGTGGTAGCCCCTGGCCCTCGGGCAACGCTGCGGCGCCCGCATACGCCCCCAAGGCCGCATGAACGAGCGACGGATCGCGGAGACGGTACAGGTGGTTGAACGCGAGTCTCAGTGCCTGCGGGGCAATGGCGGGGCAGGCGACAGTGATGGTAAGGAGTCTATCTACGGCGGTCCGACCTGTGTACGGTCTGTGAGCGTGACTAGGAAGGGGAGTGATGTACGTGCCTGTGTAGCTTGCAATGTAGGCGTCGAGGTCAAAGGGATGCGCATCGTCGACGGGACGGGCTTGTCTTCGTCTGGGCGTGTATTGGTTCGCAATTTCAGAATCGATCGGGTCAACGTCCATCATGCTGGTGACGACACAAAGGATCGATGCACGGTTAGGAGTGTCGGCGTTCAATTTTGCGATCACTTGCCAAACCCGGCACCTTGCTGCGGGCACTTGGCACAGTTGGTAGCGCGCACGCTTCGCATCGAGGATTGCGTGAGGTCGTGGGTTCAACTCCCACAGTGTCCATACGTTTTAGTTGGTGTTTCATTCCTTTTCTTCCAAGTTCAGCTAGCGCTAAGTAGTCGACTGAATCTATTATGCCAAGCGGTCTGTGTAACTACTCGAAACGTTTCCATGCATGCTTCTCGTACTCCTTTGGCTTCGCTTTGCGCTTCTTCGGCCTGCGAATTTGCCTCTTAGCGTGGACTCACAGATAAAGAGCAGAGACTTACAGTACAGGAACGCGTGGCTCAATCAATGCGCGTTGTTGAAGACTTGCAAAGCGATCGCGAAACAAGTTTCCTTCGGGCTATTGAACGCAGCGTCAAAAAAAAGAAATGTATCATTACCAGTCGCTGACCTTGAGATTCCTGAGGTTCTCGCTCAGATCCTCGCCGACCTGCACCTCGATATCGTTTTCAGGGACTCGGTGCTTTCCGAGTCGTTGGCCAGCGAGGCCTTTTTGTAGCTTCAGCCGATGCGCAAGCTGTCGTGCAAGCCGAGCTAGATGCTGGGCATCCGCAGCCTTGGAGAGTTCCGAACGGAGCGTCTTGACCTGATTGACCGAGTTAAACAAGCGTTTTCGAAGGGCTTTCTCGGCCAATGCATGTTTCTGTGATCATATACTGTCAGTCACCGTCACCGTTCGTGGGGGTTTCTGAGGCGAACCTCTGCCTTCTGCTTCGCCATGCGAGTACGCTGTTGTTTGGTTTTCCTCGCAGGTAGTCTTTTGGGTACTACGGCAGGTGTATTGACGATCGTCTCCCTGTCGTCCTTGATCTCGTCAATGACCATCCCAGTAGGGATACCTTCGGTGACGGCGTTTGCAGCAAACGCGCGTGCTTGCTCGATCTTCTTTCGAGACTCCAGAAGACGATCAGCTTCTTCTTGTCTCCGTTTCTCGACTTTGTAGGCCTCCATAAGAAGCTCTTCGTGTGCCTGCACTGGCGGATTGTAAGAGGCGCCCGGATGAGGTACAGACACCGCAGGTATGTCGATCACATCTCGCGGGTGGTCAACGTCGGGTTTCTGTCATCACATACGTGAGCCACGTTCATGAACCCGGGTCGTCTACTATGGATATCTCACCTTGATCGTGCGCTTTCGAACCGCTTCTAGCCCGTCTGGGACAATCTCTTCGACAGCCGGTGCATCCCACAGATCGTGCCCTCCACTATATTTGACGGCATCCGAGACGTCGATGGCAGCACTCCCTGCGCCGAATTCGGTTGGATCCATGATGGCGTTGAACGGCCCTTTTCGTGGACGCTTCGCAATGCGTAATAGTCTCTCCTTGTCTGCGCGGGAAATTTTCGCTCCAGACGGTCTCGTTACGCGCGATACGACAGCTGGCACGGCGGACCGTTGCGAGACGATCTTCGTGGATGTCAGTTGCAGTTTCGAGTATCGAGGCAACGATTTTCGAACTGGAGCCAACAATCGGACGGTTGGGTTGGGAATGGACGCGAGAACGTATGACGACCGTACCTTGTTCGTCGCCCTTGGTATCTACTATGAACAGCTGGTCGTCCGTCTGTTTTTGTAATATCGAGCTGCGCGTCGGCACGGTGCATCAGCGTTGGAGGAGAACGCTACAGTTTCTCTCACCCGACGACCCGTTCTTCTGCTCGAAGGCTCTCGAGCCCTTCCTCGACAGGCTGGATATCGATGTTCTTTCTCCATGCTCGCTTTCCTTTGCGACTCGACTGTGAGAGCTGGGAAGGAGCGCCAAGCTTGGACTTGGGTGGTTTTGTGGATATCTTTGATGACGAGTTGGGGGACCTTGCTCGCATGGTCAGACTCATATCAGCTCAAGCCAACCACACCTTTTTTGCCTGACATGCATGATTGCTGTGTTACGTAATCACCATCATCTTTATCACTGATTTACGCCTACGCACCCGTCGCAAAGTTAACCAATCTTGTAACAGGAAAGTGAGAGTTTTTTTCGGACAAATGGGATGTTCTCAGGCGACGGTGACTAGGTGTTCGGCGACTACGCCGCTCGCTTCCATTCAATGTTCGCTGACCGCATACTTACAGTCCTCGCCATTCTAAAGATACACGCTCATCACTACCACGCTGCTCGCGACACAGGTATAGCGGACCAAACACTCCTGCACCACCCAGCGCATACATGCTCAACAGACGCCCGACCTAGAGGTCGTTCAAGTGGCGTACTCCTTCTTTTCCACACCCGAACAACCCCGTCCCAGTCGCAATCCCAACCCTAGAGTCAGCGAGAGCGTGGTGAGCGTGGTCTGGGGACGTTTGATACGGAGGGTGCGTACGCACAGCGTAAGTTCCTCCATGTTTCTTCGCTGATGAGGATAGAAGCCTGACCATTATGCCATCTTTGTACTGGCATAGGACTTTGATTTTTTGTTGAGAATCTTGATGGGCATCGCATTAGACGAGATCACCCAATTCAGTTTATTCGGGGTTAGAGCTGATCATTTATTCACAGGAATCCATGAAGACGCTATCCCAGTCCCGATCGGGGGTGAACACCGTATCGAAAGGCGGTCTGTGGCCATGAGCGCAGGTGTTCGATTCCTCACCCGACTGTACAGTAACAGAAGGATTAGAGGAGGGAATGCAATATATGATATGCATGTCCATTCCTCGGTACCAGCAAAAAAAGAAGGGACCAACGCAGAGAGGGACCCACGAATTCTGCCACTCACTCCACGATGGGGTTTTGATGGTCATGGTTCATATTACCGCTAATAGAAGCAACAGTGTTCCACAGCATCACTTCCGCGGCTCCTCCAAGCATGAGGTGGCTGTAAATGAGGTGGGTCCCATTTCGTTGGCTATGAAACAATGCTGATTTCCATAAGCACTCTGCGGAAATAATATCTCGATCTCTGGGTTGAGGTCGGCATAAATGATTGATCGGCATTGGATACGTATCCTCAGGCAGAATAGTCCCGCTGGTAAGCCATGGGGTTGAGTGCAATTGTCGAAGTAGCGCTGATTATGGTTGACGCTGAAGTGAACGACATGGTCCAATGCGTAGGAGTGCAACGGAATGAAAGAATGCCAAAAGACCGCATGCTTACGGTGCTTCCGACGGGAAGGCGATACATCACGTTCCGG
The DNA here is from genome assembly GCA_038093115.1 of Hortiboletus flavorubellus. Classification (NCBI taxonomy): domain Eukaryota; kingdom Fungi; phylum Basidiomycota; class Agaricomycetes; order Boletales; family Boletaceae; genus Hortiboletus; species Hortiboletus flavorubellus. Next base: position 12,810 of record JBBPRR010000684.1, on the reverse strand, counting down.
AATGAAACCCTTTGTGCTGCATCGGGTACTTACACTCAAATTTCGTCATCTGTCCGCCAACGAAGCTGCTTTCACATTGCCTTCCGCCGCACTGTCCCTTCAAATTCGAGTCCCGTACTGTGAAATGTTGGAAGACCGAAACTGTGAGGTCACATGAAGCATGTTTGAGGTCGTTCCAGTGACATGTGTTTGCCAGATTATCGCTCACAGCTTCGTTCGACGCATGACATGTCAACGATGTATGGAGAAAGTGCTCTCAAATCTGCCACCATTGGGAAACTGGGTGGGTCGGTAGTGAACTCGGCAGGTATCGAGGTTAACACGGGTCCACATGATAGAAAGCGGAAGTTGCAAGGTGATTGTCAGGATACAAGACGATGGATCGTAAGTTCGGAAAGAATGAAGGTCAGGTGGGTTGAAGAAACATGCTACTGTCCTGATATTGTAGTGACTTACTGAGTATTCTACACTGGGTCATTCTCATCTTGTGATCCCCAAGACCCTGTGGATTCCTCAGTTATGGAATGCGTGGTAGAGTGGCCGTCTATCTTTGTTTGGTTGTTGTCGGAGAACGATGCCACTTTGCTCGCAGCCTGATGGACGTCCAGTAGCTGCCCTTTTTTGGTTGGATCCAATTCGTCTGACAATGCGTCGAGGCGTGCTGCCAGATTGTACATGTCTCGCAGAAAATCTACCTGATCATTCACTCTCCTGAGGTCGAAATCTTTCATGTGAATAGACACCTGCACATCCCTTTAAGCAATGCAGTCCAACGAAGCCATGGAAACTTACTGGTTTGCAATCATGACCATCACCGGTATCTTCGGTTTCCATTACAATATACCGGGAGGCAACCATATCAGCATCCAAGTAGATGGCCACGACGAAAAATGTTTGCCGCGAGGTAGATCGTAGAAGGAACTGCCCTACACGCGCAAGGGCAGTCGCTTGAATAAGCATTCGATAGCGATCACTCTGCCACTTGTCCGAAATCACTTCGCAGATGACGAATGGTATCTTGAACCGAGAAGAGATGACCATGCAGTTACTTCTTGGTATGAATTTTCGCAAAACATTCGGACTTGAGGCATCCAGAAAAATGGGGAAACCCCACGATTCGTTCCTGCACCATTATTGGATTATTATTAATGACAGAAATCGTAGAGCGATACCCACTGTTGGTACTCAAGATTGCGGGAACGGAATAAAAAGGGGGGCTGGAGAAAGTGAATGGCGAAGCTGCTGGCCTTGACAGATGAAGGATATTGGTCAGCAAGTCTCCGCACGTCCTCATTGAAACCACGGAGAACGCCATAGAATGTTGCAAATTCTCGAGAGTGGACCACCACCGCGGATGATTCGGTTGTTTCAGTTTCAGCGGGTGTAAAGATCCGGTCAAACTGCGTCTTGTATCGCTTCCGTGCAAATTGATAATCGTCGGTGCCCTCGGCGCTGCTTGCCTAGAATATCCAGAGTCAGCGATGAGATTATGGTGGCGCTTGGTGCATACTTTGTAGCGGCGCGGCTCTGCCAGAGCGTCCTGGACATCCTTGAATGCACCTGGTAGCACGGCGATATCCGCAGTGAGAAGACCATCTTTCTGGCTCTTCTCCACATCTGCTGGAACCCACGACCCCAGGCACCCGACGGACACTTGCAGGCGCTCGAACAAGGCGGCATAGTTGGCTCTCAATTCTCTAGTCGCCTCCAGGGATACTAAAGGGTAGTGGGTTATCTACATGAGCTCGCAGAACCAGGAATATTGTAGCACTTACGGTCAGGAAGCTCAATAGACAAATAAGCATGATTGGGGGATAGTTGTTTCGCTAACAGGCGAACCGTCGTTGCCATGGGGTCAACACACAACCGATTCCCAGCTTCCTTGCATCTCTCCTTAGCTTGATGCAGAAATCCGTAGCCCTCCTGCGGATCATGCCAGGCGAATAGGACCGGATCTTTGAGCTTGTAGAAGGTGCAGTCGCCGAATGTAACCTTGGCAGGGATAATCCTAGATGTGGCAGGATCCCGTCGAAGACTCGTAAACAACTCGACGAGGTTGTCGTCAAGGTTGACTGTAGCAAGCGCCAGCTCGTTACCACAAAGGACATAAAACTGAACTTTCAAGTCAATCGGTTAGTGTGTCGAAATCGTCAGACGGTTCAAACACTACTCACCTGGCACAGCGTCCGTTGAGTTTGTTGAGCCCAAAGGTGAAGAATGAAACCAAACGGAGAAAACGTGCCCCATATACACTGGCAGCGAAGTGATTGCTGGTTGGTGAGTAGGGTTGGTTGGTGGTTGGCTGGTTTACAACTGTGGAGGCAGCAGACTACAAAGGTCGGCGCTCGCTGGTCGTTACATCGCCTTCACCTGTTGCCTTTCTCAGTTTTTTGGTCGGGTTAAGCACGTGACCAAGCGAGCGCGACGTCTCAATACGTTCCAAGTGATAGTGGAATCGGGGTTGTATCGATGATATGGGAGGTGGTGGGGACACTGAAAGAAAAGTGGACGAGGTTGATGAAGAACGAACGAAAGCCCGATCGGATGCTCATGAGAGTCGGACAATATGTAGTGTGAATATGTAATGTTTGCTATCAGCGAAGCACCGAAGGCGGCGGCGATCGGGACCACTGCCAAGTATACGGCCCAGGCTGAGTGATACGGGTCGGATACATACGATGGACGTGCCAGATTGTCCGTGCCAAGGGCCAGGCCCCAGCTCCGTTGGACAATTCTGGCGTGTGGATCACCAAATTCGTCAGACTCACTCCGCTGGCGCAAAATAAGGAAAGGCAAATTGCCGAGTCGCATCGATGTGCTACAAGTATTATCCATAGCGGTGCTCTTGCGCCAAGTCCCCAACACCTCCATGCATACCAAAGCAAACTGGACACTATGTAGTGCTCTTGGCCTGGACCCATCGGGAGGCTATTCGTGTTGACTACGTGTTTGACCACTACGTCGCTTCTCCCGATGTCGGAGATGTGCATCTTCTGACTCAATTATCTACAGCGCCGAGCACTGGCAGTCACTGCGGAAACGAAAAAACAACCGTATCGGGTTAGTGGATAGATAGGACGGCGGACACAGGATAAGTATGGTAGCTAGACTTCAGCAATGTCCTTGGACGACTGGAGGGTTTTTCGTGTATCGATCAGACATCAAGCCGGCCAGTCCTGTAGCGTCAGCCAGGAAGTTGAAGGAAATCGTCTCCGGGTGCTCACTTGGGTAGGACCGTCTCCACTTGGCAGACACAGGGCGGGATTGGTCCGAAAACCGAAGCGACGTTACTCTCGTCCCTTCGTACACACAAGCCCCAGACTCCCTCGCGTGATCGAGAAGCAGATTGTCGAAATCCGAACGCGTCTGACATCATGCGTCGTTCATAAGATCATGGGTGTGATGAGAGAGCGTCAAAAATACAATTGACCAGAGACTGACCACGTTTCAGGAGCTGTTGCTGCGCCCTAACGCAATAATAAAGTACACATCTGACGTGATGACGGTAGATGCATGTGAGCATGAACAGAAATTCAAAAGTCGGCCACGTACATCCCTCCCGCTTGAACTGACTAACTTGTTTCAAACTTGATAGCTGCACCCGGCTACGCAGACGTCGGGAGTTACGCAGACGTCGGGAGGATCATACTTGGTACTTGGGCTTAGGGCTTATGTAACATAACTAGCTGTCCGCGGCTGAGCTCCAAAATGATTTCCATATTTGGCGACGACTCGTTCCAGTATATAAGTGGGACGGTTTCTCACGCACAACTTTTCCCGCTTCATCACCTCCACCACCACCTTAGACGATGTGGAGTTGGGTTACGACGTGTCCTGTAGGACACCTAGTAGTAATAAGATTTTCATGGCTGATAACACACCATGTGACGTGTCTCCCAATGTAACCAGGCCAATCTGATAGGGTAGTCAACTACGCGGTTGTATTGAGAGCTGACTAAAGAATAGATGCGGCACTTGGTCCGGCACTTGGTCCGGCACTTGGCCTCGGCTCCACGCCGCGAATGATGGTCCATCGAAGCAACGCAGACCATTCGTCACCATTTGCAGCATCCATTCATCGCCATTTGCAGCGTGAGAATATAGTTACCCGATTAGGTTCGTTCCAGTTTAAATACCTTCGCGTAACGCTAATGCAAGTCTTTCCCGCCATTCACGACAGTAGTACCAGTAGTATTAGAAAGTGCAAGTGTCGTATCCTCGATCATGAGTTGCCGTTTCTGAGAATTGTTATAAGCTACAGTAGAACCTACGCGTTGATCAGAACGGCAAGATTCACGTCTCGAAAAATTGCAAGTATCCTCCACGATGAATACGTCGCTGTTTCTGAGTTGCCACAGGTAGTAACTAGAACACGCATTTGTCGGCGAGCTTGCATCAAGTGAGTATTCTTCTCGCTGATTGAATGGATGCTAACCAATGCGAAAATTCAGTCCGTTGCATTAATCCATTCCATTTCTGGTGCCGATATTGTCATTGAGGCAGCAAGAGTTCACGGAATCACGCTATCTAACGAATCCCACAATACCGCAACTACGAGATCTTTCTTCCCGTCCGATGGTCAGAAAGGCAGCTGGGGTCGTTCGCGTGGGCTTGGGCAGACACGCAAGCGCCGCAAGCTTGCTGTAATAGGTATCTTGACCTCGATGCGTCCGAAGGGGACGGGGATGAAGAAACAGAGTCCATGTCGGACAATGAGATTCGGCGGGATCTTTCGCATTTGAGGCAGATAGGGCATTCGGGATTACAAGCATTCTCCGAGAAGTTGAGCAGCATCCTCAGTCGTTGCGGTGCTGATGCTCATCACCACTCGTGGAGTCTTTACCGCCCATTAGATACGCCAGCATCAGAAGGCGATATTGTTAGATGTCACTTTATTAATCCTTGTCCGCTTTCGTTCGCACTGCCTACCTTTGGCTGCGATCCCGTTCACAAGACATCGCCACACGGCGTGTGAAATCACTACCCAGGGTAGGTGACACGATACAATGTCGGCGTCACACCAACTCATATTTCTTCTGTTCAGAGATCGAGGTAATCATGACAAGTAAGTGGCGATCTAATTCAACTGAACAAAAACTGAATTCGATTTCAGCATCCGTAGAGATTGATCTTGCAATCAAAGCATTAAGGCTCGGTCATGCCGAGCTCGTTAAACGCCTGGAAGCCACCGTCGAACAGCTCGGCTCATGGAGAGCAGAAGATGTGGTAGCAAACCAGAGAGGTGGAGTTCTCGCTTTGGATGTTGCTGCACTACCGGGTGCATTCAAAGAGATCTCGGATGATCTGGCGAGGGCACGCTGCTACAAGGTGCGTACTAAGTTCATGGTACTCTCATCGCTGACTCGATCTTCCAGGCAAGCAGTGTAAAAGATGATTTTGATTATCGATTTGCGCGGATGCAGTTCAAAATGTGGTTTGATCGGATATTTATGCCCGTTGAAACAGAATCATCAGACTCAGCCGTGTCGGTCTCCTCTCGGGAATTTGCAGCGTTCTACGATGTTCTCCGAAACTTTCATGCGGACGTGCCCTCACTCGTCCGCTATGAAACATCTGCCGTCAAGGGCAACAACTTCGCCGTTCGCCTCATGCAACCCCCGTTCTTCTCTTCACCAAATTTTACGTTTCAACAGTGAGTACCGCTTTCCTTTTTGTCATTACTAATAATCCAATAACGAGGCAGGGAGAAGCCGTGGGGCTTCCCCATGTTTCTGGAGGGACTTCCCTTCACAGCACTCCATCCTTACCGAAAATTCGTGCCGAAGAACGATTGTATGGTGTTCTCTCGACAATTTCAGCTTCCGTTCGTCATTTGCGAAGTAATCTCGGATAAGTACGAGATGGACCGCAACCGAATGCTTGTTCAAGCGACTGCCCTTGCGCGCGTAGGGCAGTTTTTTTTACGTTCCGACTCGCAGCAAACGTTTTTTCTCGTGGCCATCTACTTGGATGCCAATATGGTTGCTTCCCGGTATATTGTAATGGAAACTGAAGGTGGTGATGATCACGACCGCAAGCCGGTCAGTGTCCATAGCTGTGTCTAATTCTGTTGCTCAAAGTGTACAGGTGTCTATTTACCAAAAAGATTTCAACCTCCAGAGAGCAAGTGATCAGGTAGAACTTTTGCGAGAAATGTACAATCTGGCAGCACGTCTGGACACGCTGTCGGGCGAATTAGACCCGATCAAGAAAGGGGAACTACTTTCCATTTCTCAGGCCGCGACTAAGGTTATCTCACTTTCCTTCAAGGAAAAAACGAAGACCTCACGCCGGACTGCCATGCCACCAATAGATGAGGAAGGTACACAGAGGGGTTAGTATACCGCCGCGCATGATAGGATGTATATCATATAGTTTTCTCTCTGTGCATACTCGTTTCATTTATTCTTGATATTCCCGCCACGGATAGTATACACCCTCTAGCTATACTAGCCCTACGTATACTATTTGGGGCAAGATTTATTGCCGGTGTTGACAGGATAGTGGGAAACAAGCCTAATGAGGAATGATTGCAGCTCGGCCAACCATTCTTAATAAGGCTTTCTCATCGGGAGTATTAGGTGGACTCAGGATGGGTCACCGTCACGAGCATCGCAATAACTACCTTTGTCATGTGGGTGCTTATTGATATTCGACTTCTTCTCTTGATTGTTTTGGCAGGTCGTTTGCCATTGGACTCGGACCGATGCTGTTCGTCATCATTCCAGAAGTTGCGCCTTTCCACGTATGTGTTCATGGTTGCAGAACCAATTCCTATCTTATCCATTCCATTCTTGTAGGCCGTTTCTGCGATATCGTCGGTTGGGCTGTCCCAGAACTGTCAGTCACAATTCTGACTATCGTGTGACTCTCTCACTCTTGACATAGGGATCACAAACTTTTTCATTGGCCTTGTTTTCCTTCAAGTGAGGAACCTGCTTGCACACGGAGATCCAATGAAGGATGGATGGATGTTCTACGTGTTTGCGGCGGTCTTGTTCTGTTCCATGTCATTCTTTTTGAGGTTATATAGGGGTTGAAACGTTAAACAGTTGAGCGCTAGCAGGCAACTAGTCGCGTTACATAATGGATATGATGTTGGATGCGTTATGAACCGTGTATTGTAATAACTGAGAATTGGTTTCGCGTCGGCCTCGTACACACCGTGAAGCCATGTCGGACCAAGAGATCAAAGAGCTCAATGCTTTCTTTGCTTTTTTTACGACATTTGATCTCGCACACCCAGTTTCCACCATTTCAGACCTCAGCGACGGGGCCGCCCTCTTCGAAATCCTCTCACTAGTGTAAGTCCGTTTTCACGGCCGGGGTCTGGTAGAGGATCTCAGCACTCGCACGCACAGAGATGCAGACTACTTCATACAATCCAGTCGAACCAGGACAACCCAGCTTTCCGACAACTGGATCCTGCGTTTTAGCACCCTCAAGAGGCTCTACTGTCCACTCACCCAATACTTCACCGATGTACTTCAAAAACCAACCAGCGGGCTCGAGGTGCCCGATCTCCAAGCAATCGCCAAGACTACGGCATTAGTGCGACACTTGTACTGTGTCGTATGACGATTGCAATCGCGGTGCAGTCTGAAAAGAACAAGGAGATCATCGAAAAGATTCAGAAACTGAATGAGAGTTCACAGCATCAACTAATGAAAGACATCGAACAGGTGTGCTCTCAGGGTGTGGGTTTAGTGAGGGTGTTCAGGGGGTATACATTGTCTTCGCGCGGAACAGGTCGTGGTGAAGATCAGTGCGTCGCAAAGCGACCATGACATCGGAGAAGTTATGACCGGGTGTGTTTTTTCTGCATGTCGTCTGCACATCACGTCACGAATTCCAGACAGGGACGATTATTACTACCGGATACAGTCTGGACGTCGCCACATCCTGGCAGAGAAGGAGACCATCGAGAGGGTCTACCAAGTCCTCTTGGAGGATCACCACGTCCTTCAGACCAACTTTGATGGTGCCATTTCCGAGAAAGACGATGCCCTTGCTCACCCTCGCGAAATACAGCAAGATCTTGAGAACAAACAAAACGACAAGGCTGACGTCATGATGCGCGTGGAGATCGATAAACTTCGGTTGCAGCTGTGAGTCTCAGCTCTGTCGAGGAGATCACTGAAGCACCGTCTAACACCTTGGGAGGTGCTAGCCAGAAGAGCGAGGATAATCTTGCTATGGCTGAAGCTGAACTTGACAAACAGAATGGACTAGTTAGTGAACTCACACACAAAGCAGACGAACTTCAAGCAACAACCAACCTGGCTGCGCGCCTCAAAGACCAAGTAGATGAGTATGTTGGCATCGTTGGTTTTGGTGTAACTGGCTTGACACCTTTTGGATATCGTCATGCAGCAGACAAACTCCAGAAGACTGAGAATGTCATGGAGAAATACAAAAAGAAACTCCAAGAATGTGCTGACCTACGACAGCTTGTTAAAGTCAGTCCGCCCGTGCTCCATCTTTACCGTCTCTCATGTGCGAAATTCACGAACAGTCCCTTGAACACCAAAATGCAGATCTCGTTGATAAGAATGCGTCATTGGAAGAAGAATATCGCAAGGTGGCGGCGTTCAGACCCCTTATGGAGTCTTATAAGAATCAAATTGCTGAGCTAGAGGCCAAGGTAGCTTTGGGGTCACAGGAAATGGAAACAGTCAAATTTGAGCTCGAACGAACATGCACGAAACTTCGCATTGCAACAGAAGAACGTGGGAAGGATTCAGAGATGCTTGAATTATACCAGGAGAGAATGCATGAGTTAGAGCTCACCTCTCACTGGGCTCCATCAACCACCAAGTCGAGCAATCGAGAAGACTCCCGGGGAAGCATGACTACAATGACTGAAGAGGAACTGATGGGCGAAGAATCCTTTGGGCTCAACGAGCTTGACGACCCTCTCTCAGGGAACACTATGACTGACCTGAAGCTACAGATCAAGAAGCTCCAGAGAGAGCTTTCAGCAGTTAAGAAGAATGAAGCCAATGGCAGCTGTGTTTTGGTGTTGGAGAATCTCTTGGAGGACGCAAATCACATGAAATCACGTTACGAAGCTGATTATCTTGAAGCGCACTGGGAGGACTTGTTCTATAGCGTGACTTGGAAGAGATTTGTAGTGGCAAGGCATCGGGTGATGGGTACACACAATGCATGTTGTCCGCAACAGTGACTGATCAACTCCCTCTTACAGCGCTGAGGCAGCCATTGCTCTTCGCCAGCGTTTGAACGAACCAGTTGACCATCTGGATGCGCTATGAAGAGAGCACATGGATCTTGAAGTCCAATTCGATACCCAGAAGCGAGAGCTTATTATTGCTAAGTCTGACTCTCTGTGTCATCTACATTATATGTACCCTATGCTAACTCGCAACCCATTAGTGAACCTCATCAACAAAGACCAAGTAGAAAAACTTGCCTCGCTGTGGGAGTCAGTCAATGAAGACAAGGCATACCTCGAGGCTGAGGCAGAACGTCTAAAGCAACAAATCAAAGAACTTAGCGAGAAAAACAGGATGCAACTTGAACAAGTCAACATTCTTTTGCTTGAAAAGGTTAATCTCCAGAGTGAGGGTATTGGACAATGAGAGGAGATGCTGCAGCATGAGCGAGATATTGGGTTTGCCCTTGCTTTCCTTGTGCTGTGTGTGCCACTGAGAACGCATACCAAGTGACCTCCGTGCATCTTTATCGGGAAAGGATATACCTGAAGATGTCAAGTCCAGATTACTTGCCCTTCATGAAGACAATCTGAATGTCAAAGAGCAACTGACAGCCGCCCAAGAGAAGCTTGCCAAGGCCAAGATGGTAACTCATCGATTGATTGGGGTATTTCATCTTGTACTCACTCCTCCAAGTTCATCAAGTTTCAAGACACTCTTCAAAGAAGAACAAGTGAAGCTGGCCTCCATGACAACAGTAAATATACACTTTGTTGTTTCTTCCCTTTGTCTAACTGTCACACAAAGCAGAACATTTCTGAGGAGGCAGGAAGCAGCTTCCAGGCCTAAATTAAAGACTTGAAAGGGGAGCTTGCTCGGGCGCATGTTTGTACCTTGCAAATCATGATTCTGCTGATTACTGATGAAGGATATTTTACAGACACATTGCCTGGACCTGGAGAAGCAATACCAATTCGATTTTTATCACATGGATGGCATTATACATCACACTGGCATGCACCACCTCTGGAGTTCATATGCCGAGCCTACATTGAAAGGAAAGCCAGAACCCAGTGCATGGTTAGGACAACAATGAAAGAATGTAAGTTTGTGCTGATGACATCTGATTTGTGTTGTGGTGAAGGTTGTGTGTATCCATACCACCGCTGGGACATGTCCTACATTGGTAGTGTCAAGTTGTCCAGAAGTACACTCGTTTTCTGTTTTCAAATATGTACTATCTTTTGTTTGTGGAGATATTACATTACATAACCTTTCAATAATGCTAATCATTATATGATCACTCAAGATGTGTTTGTACAATGTATGATATATTTGATCTAGTATACATAGAGGAATGATGCAAATGACTTGCAGGCATTTGTTTGACCTGCCTGGTGGGTCAGATGTACATGTGTTTGTCCTGGCTATGGTAGTCACAAGGCTAAATGTTGACTGGTATGGTAGACTGTACATGTGGCTTGTACAGTCTATGGTTGACAGCCTTATGCTTGTCTGCTTGTCTTAGTGTCCCCCACTGTCAGCCACAAGCAGGCGAAGTGTACACAAAGAGATAGTCAAAGGGTTCGTACTTCTCAGGAGGTACTCATGAAGAGACTCTGTGTCTGAGCAAGATATGAAGGTCTAGGATGCGAAGGTTACGAGGGACAGTGGTCGAAATTGAGAGTAACTGAGGACCAGGGTCTCTGTCAATCAGACAAAAGGACACAAGAGCACGCTAGATTGCATAGAATGAGTGTGAGGAACTATGAGTACAGACGGTCTGCTATAAGTACTAGAGGATGTGTCATCAAAGAACATTAAGGAAGGTGATAGAATGTTAATGTAAAGTGACGCTGTAGGAGCTGAAGGCTCTTTACGTCCGTATACAGAGTTTTTCTCTCTTTCCAGTGCCCTCTAGGTTGTCAAATGTGTTCAGTACCATTCCCATCCTACCCCGTGTCCATCTGAGTGGACCCGACTTTTATAAGTACGTTTCCGCTTTCTGTTCTGTTCTTTCCGATTGTCTGTCCCAACCCGGGCATGGCCGGTCGATGACTAACCTGACGTAACTAGTTCCATTTGTTTTTGTATGTCATCTCTCCTTTATTCCGTTTTCTTATTTGTACATCTGATCACCAGCGGCATTTACTTCTGTCCGGATCGTTGTAAAACAGTCAGTCAGTGCAGGGTGTGTCAAACCCCAAAAGAAGCTAGGGAAAATTAGCAAAGACACAGGGTGGGTGCGAGCTGATACTTGTCCCAAGGGGTCTAAGGTAGGTTAGTGGTGAGAAGGGTGTGCGAAGACTTTCCCGTGGGCGAAACAATAAATCCGGATGAACCCAGTCGAAATGCAGGGATCCGGATGGACAAAGTGAGTTTCCGGTCAAGGATGAGGACCGGATATGAGTGGAAAAGGTGATGAGGTTTTGGACAAGGTTGGGGAAAGGACTTAGAATCGTAAAATTGAGCCGGAAAGAAGGTACTGCATTCCCAAAAGGGTACAGGCTTTATAGTCTGGAAAATATCCAAGACTTAGTACATATAAGGTAACTACGGAGGATGCAACCAAAGGCTGTGAGGAAAATAATCTTCGCTGTCATGGGTAACAATGTTGCGTAGAAAAGAACAAGAAACCATGCGCAAAGGTACAAATCACCCTGTGGTCGTGTACGGCGACCCTTCAATAGAACAAAGTAAGAATGGTTTAGAATGGTCTGGATGGAAATAAGTGCCGCCGGTGATCGGATGTACAAATAGAGAAACGGAATGAAGTATAGATGACGTACGAAGACGGATAGAACTTATTACATTGTGTTAGTCATCGACCGGCCGTGCCCAGGTTGGGATGGATGATCAGAAAGGACGGAACGGAAAGCGGAAACGTATTTATAAAGGTTGGGTCCACTCAGATGAACATGGGGTAGGACGGGAACGTTGCTGGACATGTTGGACAACCTAGAGGGTGCTGGAAAAGGGGAAAAACTCTGTATACGGATGTAGAGAGCCTCCAGCTCCTACATCCCCAGGGTACTTTGATTCTGACTGTCCCCAATCAGTCATGTGACCTTGTTGACTGCTGAGTTTGAAAACTGTGGACAATGGCGCAAGTTCACATAAAATGTGACCATTCACCAACCTGTTCACCTCTCATATTCCATCCCCACTTCCGTCTCTCATATTCTATCCCCACTTCTGTCTCTCATATTCTCCCATATCCCTCAATCCCTTCGAAGATATCCTTGCGCTTGGCAAGGTTCCCTCCGCCGATCCTGCTAAGGCGGACACCCTCAAAGAAGTGGCGGAGCTCAAGATCCAGCTGGATGGCATGTCACGGTCAGTTCCCGAAGATCAAGAGGACTTGGTGAAAGACCAAGAGATGTGGTGTGTGAGGTGGCAGATGAAACAACCTAAGGCTCTTGCTGAGGCTGCTTGCTCTTGAATACACTTGGTAGCTAACTTCTTGAGGACATAGTTTTAGGGGAATCAACCCACATAAGGATAGGGAAAGGGGAGTGAGTCAGCCAGAGGAGCAGAAGGGAAAACTCCAAGGAGGGCAAGACTGGAGAGCCTTGACCACTGCTTGGGGGCTTTATATACTACATAAAGTATGTACATGTTGTGCATAGATCTA
>JBBPRR010000683.1:0-18065 GCA_038093115.1 Hortiboletus flavorubellus | reverse complement strand
TTCCGCTTGTGAAAGGCGTCAGCACTGGGGGGGATAGGGGCGTACCATACGCACTCACAGCAAGCTCGCAGCAACTAGAGGCCGACGGTTCCGGAGGAGTGGTATGGAGGAGCGTGATGGAAGATATAGCGGAGAAGGTTTGGGGGTCCATCGCCTAGAGAGCCTTGACATAGACTTCCACCTCTCCCACCTCTTCCACGCTCCATCTCGGGTGTATCCTTGCTACAACTGGAAGTATACATCAGTAAGTGGACCTGAAATTCGTGCACTTGTGTGCATATCCACTTGTGAATGTGACAAACTAGTCCGGTGACCAGACTTATGACAAATGCTTTCTCGAATCTACGACGGATAAACCCGGGACGCCTTCAGTCCGATAAACAAGTCGCAAGAATGTTGGCCAAGTACAAGACAGTTTTGAACCAGCGACGTTATCCCTAGCCCGGTAAAGAAAATAATAGATAAGTACAAGTCGATAGCAACTATACAACATGAGAGTAGTAAGAAATGATTTCTGTATGAACCCGAGAAAGTGTAGGAGGTTCAAATTGCGGACCTGCAGCAAATGATACCCCGGTCAATGCAACGAGAAACCCTCGAAGTCCAAGAATGCTTCGTCCACCGATAGCTTCCTAACCACCAGCACCTCCACGATAATTCGTGGCTCTTCGGACGCGTTCGTGGTTATTCCTGACGCGTCAGCGGAGGTGGGGTCGACAACAGCGGCATGAGGAGACTCGAGAGCAGATAAATCAGGTTCATCTGTGGAACATGAAATAATCGTGTGGTGAATAACGGTGTCGGTAGGTGGCTCGGTGGAAGGACGGGCGGGGTCGTGGGTTAGTGGAGCATTCAGCTTCAGCTCTCGCCCCTTGTCCCGCCTATCCCCGCAGAACTGTAATCTGGCTCCACTTGGTTGAGGAAGGGTTTCAGAGGAGCCATGCGCGCTCAGGTTGGCCGTATGGCATGTGGAATTAGTAGATTTGGACGGTGGATAACCATTCTTAAGTCTCTTCTTCGTGTTCTCGAAGTGGGTGGTGTGCGCCACGCGTTTCTTCATCGGACGAGGTTTGTACACAGGGGAAATCACAAGGCCGACAGAGGACTCAGCCACGGGGTAGATCGGAACATCATCATCCGCAGCCTCATTGTCGGCGTAGTCTGCGACATCCTCTTCCACATTCATGGTGAACATGGCGAGAGCTGGATCGAAGGGGAATGGGGTGTGAGGTAGCCTGAGCTGAGTGGGGTTGGGTTCCCCTCCGGGTGAAGACGGGGGAGTGATGGGGGAGTAACAGGTGGAATCCTCTGTATCGGTGACATCAGTATTTGAGAGCTCGGTTGTGAGCTCGGTCGCAGACGTGGTAGGAGACTCGTCGTCTCGCTTCATCATCCTCAACAAATCCTTCCTTCTGGTGGTGCTCTTGCCATCCCACCTCTCAAGCTGAGATTCAGCAAGGCTCGAAAGCTCCGGAGACACCTCTATTTCCTTGACTATGATCACGGATGCACCGATTTCGCCGGCCATCATTTCAAGGGTTTCCAACGACTCCTCGAGCTGTTGGCGAGGGAGTCCAACAAGGGTACCACAATCAGCGACGCCGAGCTCATAGTACGCTTGCCCTCCTCCTTCTAGAAGGCGCCATTTCAGCTGTGTGACGAGACGGGCGAAACGGGCTGGGGACGGAGATAGAAGCTGGAGTTTGTATTCAACGTTCCCCTGAGGTGGCGGCTGAGTTATGAGACGAGCGAGAAGGCGAAAATATATGCTGACCTCCTCTGCCTCTGGGACGAGTTTTGGAAACTCCTGGGTTCCGTGATGCTTGGGAGGTGAAGAAGGGGGGGAGGTGAGCAAGTCCCATGGGCTGGGTACTCGCGGGCTCTCCGAGTCGGATTCGCCAAACATCGAGCGTGTGTCTGTGCAATCGATTAGTTGGCCGCAGATATTCGAGTTTTCATCGTTGTGTGTGTCGCAGTGACTGGTGCTGTCTTGAAGGAAGGCTGAGCTAGGAGACCGACTCTACCCGGTCACACGTGACTGACCCACACCACTAAGTGACTACGTAGTTGCCAATTCATTCACTAACGCCGACTCGACCAGTTCAGACGACCAGCCATGCCGCCCGCATCGTCCTCTTCGGCAAGTAGTAGACGTCTCCTACACCACTGGGTCTAACCGTCTCCCAGATGACCATGAAGCGCATTCACCGCGAGATAGCCGACGCAAAGAAGGAAG
This sequence comes from Hortiboletus flavorubellus, assembly GCA_038093115.1. Lineage (NCBI taxonomy): Eukaryota > Fungi > Basidiomycota > Agaricomycetes > Boletales > Boletaceae > Hortiboletus > Hortiboletus flavorubellus. Next base: position 15,829 of record JBBPRR010000683.1, on the reverse strand, counting down.
ACCTCGGGGCCATCACACTCGCACCCACCCAGGATAGCCTCTACCGCTGGAAAGCCACCATACCAGGCCCCCATGGCAGTCCATACGAAGGGGGTGTATTCCATGTGGATATTCAACTCGCCCCCGACTATCCGTGAGTCTCAAGCTGCCATGCCGGATTAGGTGCTCACCCGTCCTCAGGTTCTCAGCGCCCAAAGTCGCCTTTGCTACAAGGTACGCATCAATGGTTACCAGCCATCCTATGGACGTCAACCCTCGTGATAGGATATATCATATGAATATCTCTGACAAAGGAAACATATGTATTGACATCCTCAAACAGAACTGGTCACCCGCGCTGTCGCTTTTCAAGGTCATGCTCTCCCTTTCATCGCTCCTCACCGACCCCAACCCACGTGTGTCCGCCCTCCTCTTCTCCATGCGGTGTCCTCATCTTGTTCTTCCACAGATGACCCATTAGGTAGGACTCCGCAAAATTACGGCCTCCATATAACCGCTGATGCTTATGCGTGCTGACCAGTTCCCTCAATCGCCACCGAATACACGCGCAACCGAGCACAGCACGACCGGACCGCGAAGCGCTGGACGGAACTGTACGCCCGTCCACCCCCACCACTCCAATCGACATCGGACCCCACGTCGGTTCCCGCATCAAGTAGCAAGAAAACAAAGGGAAAAGAAAAGGCGGCAACCACACAAACAGTCTTGTCTAGCAGGGGCGAAGGCTGCGTGACGGGCAGCAGTGGCTCTTCCAACACCAGGCGAGAACCGCAGTTAGAGCCCATAACGATAGACGATTTGAGCGAGGAAGTGTCTCCCCCGGATGCCGTACCGCCGCGTCAATCCGGGAGGAAACGACGGAGAGAGCCAGACATCATAGACGTTGATCTTGGGGAGGAAGAACGGATGCGCAGCAGACTCAGGACCTCATCTGGGTATTCGAGTTCGCGTTTGCAATCCTCGGGGGAGGTTATTGTAATTGATGATTAGCATTAGCATTGTCTTGTTTCACGGATCGTTGCAGCGCTGGATTATAACTCTGGCCTCAGCAGGACTTCATGATCAAGAGAACCGCCGCGATGTTTGTGGAGCGTCGATGAGTAGTCTTGTGCTGAAACAGTGGTTGTACGTAAATGGTGCCAGGACTCCTGCGACAGCTTGCTCCGTGGCAGTGCAAATTTTTCGATCCAGATCATGGCATCCGACTTGAAGCGCAAACGCGAAGATGACGAACCAGACGACGAAATAGAGATAGAGCTGGATGCAGAGACCACAAAGGTCCTTGTTTTGCGAACGAACCTCTGTGTGGGTACTTTGACTGATGTTATGTACAGAAACATAAACTCCCATCAGGGGAAGAACTCAGAACCTTGAAAGATGCAGCGGATTTGTATCAGTCAAGTTCGTTCAAATTTCAGGTGCGAACAGTGCAACTCGTTCGCATGTCCGTGCTCTCTGAATGTCAGCCTAGATTGATGCCCTGCTCCCGAACGTGAGGCCCAAGGAATCAGGCAGGACATCCCTGGACCAATTTCTCCTCGCTCTTCGATTGCATCTCTTGTCACTCCCACATATCCAGCCGCAAAATCCTCTTGTCGCTGCTCGTGCATTGTCGAAAAGCAATGTTGCAGTACCGTTTGCGCTGCCGCATCCCCCCCAAGAAGCGAAATGGACGGTAGCGTTCGAACCACCATCAGACATCCATGTCGTGGGTAGTTGGGCAAACAAAATCAGCGTGAAAAAAAAGGACGGAAAATGTTTTGGGGTAGACCTCTCCATCGAAATGCCCTCTGTACGTCGCACTCCCGGAGTCACCCCCAGTTGCTTGATCTGCCCTGCAGTCTCTGTTCCAAGAGAAAGATTACTTGGATGCTCGATTCTTTCACAAGCGTTCTTACTACCTTGCTGTAGTTGCAGAATCGATATCTACTTCCTTCCAGGTGGACGTTTTCTATGGAGCAGCCCTGAGCGATCCACGGCAGACGGTTCTCGTACTTCGTCCACGGAAAGGTGAGCGTCCAGTTGCCTTATTTTTCTTGGTATACCAAAACAAGTCCAGGGACCTCGCACGACTTCTCGAAGACGCACGCCGAAGTTCGCATTATTCCCGCACTCTCCTCATCTCATCCTATACCCCTTCACCGTCTCTCACCGTCTCACTCCAATGTTCGTGTTCAGCCAGCTTCAGAGCCTCTCTTTTCCACGACGAATTCATCTACACCTATCTACAACACGGCCATACTTCTCTCCATTTTCCCGAAACTTTCACTACTGTCGACCAATGCCCTCATACAATCCAGTCCGGCAGTCAGGGACGCCCATACATTGCTCCGGGTGTGGGCAAACCAGAGAGGATATGGCGAATGTGCCCTCTGTATCCATGGATTTGAAGGAAAGGGATCGTGGTGGGCATCTGTATTGGGTTTCCTTCTCGATGGCGAGGAACCCGATTCTGTTCTCGGAAAAGGGCGGGCTAGCAGAAGAAGATTGGTCGGAAAAGGTTTGAGTTCATATCAACTCTTTCGAGCTTCCCTAGACTTTTTGGGTAAGGTTCTTGTTCCCGTATCCTGTATTTGTCCTGATGCAGGCGTGTCAGCCAAACATGAATTCGAGAACGCAGCTGCATTTGTGAAGTCTACCAATGGACACAGAGTGAGTAAAAATCTCTTTCTTGACGCAAAGCTCATCGCTGTTCATCTAGTTCTCACCAGAAGAATATTCATCTAACCACTCTGCTGTCTTTGTCGACGCAACCTCTACCATAAACCACCTGGTTGATGTTCCTTTGACTTCTCTTGACATGGTATAGTTGGTTACTACACGTCTGCAACACCCGGTGACGCTCTCGCTACAGCTTCGATACGATGCACAGCAAGCACTCGAACAACTTAACGATTCCATTGGAACAGACGACGTTTTCGCAGGTGTCTTTCTCAAGGACCAAACACATCTCTCAAAGCGCTGCGATGCGGTCATACGGCAAGTTAATCGTTGCTTGTTGTAAACATGATGTTTGACACCAAGCAGGGTTGATCTCTTGCGCGTATCGAAACATCGATCAGCGTTCGAGTCTGTGGAGTATGGAACCTCCGACGGCGCTCTCCTTGCAGCTATTTCGAAGATCCTCCGACGAGGCCTTGGGGACCGCGTACGGGCTCTTGCAATTTTCCACCCATCATCGAATGTACGAAGTATTTCCGAAATGTCGAGTCTTCCGCGGACATCTGTTATCCATGTTGGACTGATCTACAGCCCCAAAGACGCATTTAGGCTTGTCGATCATGGACCCACTGTCGAGGATCAGCATACTGAAGCTGCCAAGGAGTTTCGTCATCTGTGGGGACCCAAAGCCGAATTACGTCGATTCAAGGACGGTCGCATAGTCGAGAGCGTTGTCTGGGAGGCGAAAACTTCCGATGAGAGAGCGCACATCCCAGCGTTCATTGTTCGCCATCTCCTACATCTTCACTTCGATATTCCGATCGCAGACATTCAGACTGTCGCAGCGTCCTTCGATCTGAAGCTTCGCCTTCCAGATCACCTGGCAAGTCTTCACCAAGATTCGGGTGCAAGTGGAGGATTCAAGGCTGCTTTGACTGCTTTCGATGGTTTGGTCAGGAATCTCAAAGCCTTGGATGAGAAGCTTCCCCTTGCCCTCTTGAATGTTAGCCCCGTATCCGAATATCTCCGATACACAAGCACATTTAACCCCCTCCCTATTCCTCTGTCTTCTTCCCTCGCACTCCCCATCCCCCTCCGGTATCTTCCCCAGATTCCAATCGTCCTTGAATTTGAGAAATCTTCGAAGTGGCCGGACGACCTCCGTGCCATCCAAAAGATTAAATTGGCTTTCTTCGAGACCATTGCATCTGCTCTGATGACAGCTAATCCCGGTCTTCGTGCAGCTGTGCACATTGAACAGCCTTGTGACTCTGATATCCAGGATCAAGCCTCGCTTGAGGTACTCACCCCCGAGGGCTGGTCGTTTTCCGCACGAATATGGCATGACCGCGAAGCCGTCCTGCTTGAACGAATCGTATCACCTGTTAAAGCGCCTGTTGATCCTAATCCCCAACTCTCCAGAGACCAACGCATGGCGCGTCGAGCCTTGGATCTCTACACGCGCTGCTTCATCCATGCACCTAGACATCACCGCGCCATTGCTACCCTGTCCCATCGCTACATAGCATACCCTGGGACAGTCCGTTTAGTTAAACGCTGGCTTGCATCCCATTGGCTTCTTGGGATCCATGTATCAGAGGAAGCAGTGGAAATTATATGTGCCCGCCCATTCGTCGGTACTGGTACTCCACTAACTGACGCAGCTGTCAGCATACCGAGGAGCAAGGAACGTGGGTTTGCGCTTGTAATCGAATTCTTAAAGGAGTGGAAACATGAAAGTCCCCTATTCGTGCCTCTGTATGAAGATGACAATCCACCGGCGGAACCCTCCGTCGTAGCTGTAAGCTCCAGAGAAGGTGTATGGACCATTTCGACTTCGGAGAACCCAGGTGGTAAAATGTGGACCTCGAGCGGTCCGGATATCGTGGCAGCGCACCGTCTAAGTGCGCTAGCAAAGGAAGCTTACAAGATCCTGCAAGAAACCGACGTCGATACACGCAGCGTGAAGGTGGGAGTCGCATTCAAGTGGTTCAGTTCGGTGCTCACTATGTCCTACAGCGGCTCTTTTCTCATGCAACAGACGACTATGATGTTATTATCGAACTTGACCCTACCGTACTCCCCAGGTACCACCAAAACATCGACGCGGATGAGTTGGTATGGTCGAAAGACCGTGTGGGTCATCTCGCCGACGGTGACGCAGTATCGCGCCCAGGGTTTGATCCAGCTCGCATGTTTCTCGACGATTTGCAGGTGCGCAAGGTACCCTTGTAGCGATTTCCGCACGATCTGACCGTTTCAACCAGTCGGTGTACTCGGACACCCTGAAGTTCTTTTTCGACATCTACGGCGGGCATCGTATCGGTGCGATTTGGCACGTGAACGTGGCTGGAATTCGTCCGTTCAGAGCTCTAGGAGGATTCTCAAGCATGCCAACCACGGAGGTGAGGTTCATCTATGTATACATACGCGTGTCATCTAACAAGTTACAGGCAAGGAATTCGAAAGAAAAGGACAAAAAAGACGCCGTTTTGCTCAATCGACAATCTGTATTGGACGAGATTGAACGGTTGGGGACGGGTCTCGTTAAAAAAATAATCGTGCGCGAAAAGTGATGGTAGGGTCGTAGCTATTGTACGAACGCCACGACGGAGCGGACGGAAAGGGAAGGAGTTACGAGAGCATGGCGGTCTCCTTTATGATTGCTTTCGCCGCCTCTGAGCGAGGAAAAATGGCATAAGAAAAAGATTTGGGGTGACTGAATCAATTCTGTTGAGCAGTGACAACCTTCATGCTGGAACGTTGTGACATACCAGATCATTCCAGACTCAAAGTCCGCCTTGACCTTGACCGGGTTGCCGTCCTTGTCTTTTCCAGGACGAATGTCAAACACGGTGAGGATGCATGCGATGGAAATCCACAAAGTTGCGTCCGCCATGAAACGGCCCGGACAGATGCTACGGCACGGGGTCATCAACTAGTTACCTAGGAGCCAAACTATATTCGAACTTACCGTCGTCCGTAGCCAAACGCCGCGGTCGCGGGATCAAGAACCCCCTTCTTTTCGGTTTTTCCGTCGGGGTTCAGGAATCTCTCGGGTATGAAATCCATTGGCTGGGAATAGTTTCGCTCGTCGTGCAAGATGGTCCTGTATCAGGTTAATCTCAGCAACTCGGCCTAGAGCTTCGCGAAAGAAGAGTAACAGACCAGGTGTTGCCGATGATGGTCGTTCCGGCGGGAATGAAATACCCATCATAGATGTCGTCCTTGGTAACCATATGAGGAAGACCTGAAGGAGAATAAAATCAATTCCGTCGATCATCACCGTGGGTGGCAAATAAGTACCAAGCGGCGCTACGGGATTCCACCGAAGTACTTCTTTAACGATGGCGTCGATATATGGCAGAGACGGTCTATCGTTGTAGTCAGGGAGACGTCCAGACCCGATGACAGAGTCTAGTTCCGCCTGTGCCTTGGCTTGGACGGCGGGGTGAAGAACCATGGCCAAGAAAAACGACGACAGTGAGGAAACGGTCTAAAGGAAATCAGTAGAATGAATTTGCGTTTGGCACCATTTTCTTACACTTTCTGCGCCGGCTGGGGACTCCAGTGAGCACGTCGGAACTTTGACACCGATATCCACTCTCACCGGCATATGCGAGTCCAGCACACCCCCTGATTATCTCGACATCCTCGTTCGTTTTCTCATCGTTCATGAGGTGGGTAACGAAGCACGGGGATGCGGTTCCCGCGGCCTTCCAACGGGTTAGTTTGACTTGCATTGGCTTGGCAACATGTACTAACCAACGCCTTCTGCACAGCTGTGAAGGGAGCATCTCGCATTTCCAGCACATACTTCTTCCAATTTGCGGCCTTCTTTTGGAATCCCGCCCCAGGCAGCCAATCCGGAACGTGTTTCACTGGTTGCATCATGGTCAATTGGGTACCATCTCGCCCGAGAGGAGCAACACTCACGCCAAGGGAAGACGTCGACGAGAAACGCCCCTGGAGCTGCCGCCTTTGCCATCCCCTCCAACGCCTTCTCGGCGATATCGATATACCGGTCCCCCTTTGGTGAAATCACTATTCCGTAGATCACATTCATGATTACCGCGGCTGAATTACTATGCGACAGTTGGCTGTGCGAAACGGGAAGAAATGGAGGTTGCTCACTGCCGGAGGTGCTCAATGAGGTTTTCCTGAGAGTCCAAGATGTTTCTGAGAAGTGTGTGCGCTTCTTTCCGCTGGAGGGGCCAATAAGTCGGGGCCACAAGAGGCCGAAATTGGCCCTCAAACAGCTTGCGGTGTTTGCTCCAACGCTCCCCTGTGCCATCAAACGTACAAAGTGAGTTATTGGCTCGGGTATGGCAAGCAAATACGAACCATATGGCATGTGACCGAAACTCCAGTCCCAGCCCATTCTAAACGATGAATTAACCTCGACATCGTTGTGTCGGAAAGAAACTCACAAATCATTGATCATAGGTAGCTTGTTTCTATCAGAGTAGTTGATAAACCGTTTCTCGAAGAGCTCGGTCGCGATCTGTGAGGAGTTGACGAAGAGCAGCCGGTGTCCCATGACAGTGGCATACACCAAGTCACCTTGAAGGTGATTTTAGGATCGAATTGCACGCACCGATGAAGTAGGAACGCACCATATTTGTTGGCCCACGCGTTGTAAGTTGCAGCCTCGTTTTTCAACGGGAGATCGAGCAAATTTCCAATGAAAGGTAGTGGCCACGGACCGGGGGGCAACGGGTACCGCGTTCGCAACTTACGGCTGCTGACAATATAGATCGTCACCACACCCCAAAGCGCGATGAGAGCCGAAAGAGAAGGAGAAAACGACATTGAAGGGTTCGCAATTTTTCATTGTGAGCCGATGCAACTCTTATAGGCGGATTCGGTGTTCACCTGGACAAGAACGGAGTCAAATGCCTAGAAACAAGACAAGACGGAGTGTCTCACAAAAGTTCAATTGCGCTTGTCACTCTGCAGACCAGATTGGTAATTCGCATTAACAATGATTTACTCGGATTCCTTTGTTCGATATAGTAACCTACGAATGGTACTAGCTTAATTCTTGCTGCGAGATCCGATGATCAAACAGGCGATCCGCGAGTACAAGTTCAAATAGCTCCTTCCCTTCCCTGGTTCCCCAAATTCTGGGGTTTGACAGGTTGGAGCCGTCACCAAAAGCGTCGTCATTATCTTCGTACGTCCATGCCGGTTCGCCTGCGCCTTTCATATGCTTAAAAAGACCTTGCATAAAGTGATCGGTGAACAGCACGTCGAGAGGGCGAAGCGTTGGATCTTGAATATGATCCAGTTGTAAACTTATGCCATTGATATCCGCATTGCCGTTAGTAAATGCAGTGATACGGCAGTTGTTCTGTGCGGAGAGTGAGTCTCGAGGAGCAATGTGTATCTCAGAATAGAACCCACGTTCGGGTCTACCCCAAACTCGTACTTAACCCATGCATCGTGTAGATCGCTTCGCATTGTAATCACGTTCTGTACCGAGTCGATCTTTGTTCTGCCGCCCACGGAGGCTTCATCTGCCGTGTCGGTGATCTTACTCGGGTAACCTTTGCGTATCCACTGTAACGGTATTGGTATGAGTTGGATAAGTATGTGATAGATACAAATAGCTCACTTCAACATCATGTGCCCGTGGAAATATGTGCGCAACTTTCAGACGACTGTACGTCTGCGTTTGCATGCCCGTGATGAGGCATTTACCATCTCTAATACGTCCACGGGCGCGGTAATGGCGTTCCTGTAAGGGACAAAAAAAAGTGAACTAATTCTCCATTAAGGAAGGTTTGAACATTCACTGACGCGGGCAGGGGTATTGGAACGAGTGGGACTGCGAGGGCGGGAGAGAGTTGGCACGAGTCCAACACGAATAGGCCCACCAGCTAGTTGCTAAGTTGAAATTCTGACGCTACGAGGAATTGATGCGCTACTTACTGGTGGAGAGTAATACGTAATGTCCGGGTTGCACGATCTGAGCTCCGGACGGACATGGTGCATGGTGCTGCTGCTGCGCCAGGTCATACTGGAAAATCGTCCACGCTGTCGTAGTCACGGTGAATGCGTTTATGTATCTATAAAACTCGTCCCACTGGAGAGTGCCATACTGCCAGAACCCTGACCGCAGTGTCAATGCCGCAAACAAAGTGACCGATGGAAATGATGTACCGGCAATCACAGCTCCATCGGAATCAAACACCTCGACATTGCGTCTCTGCAGTCGTGGCGGTCCGGGGTCCATCGTTTTACAAAAGCAGCATTGATCATAGGGGTCCACTGCAACGTTCAATAGCAAAGTGTCAGGTGACGCTTACATGTAGCATAAAGTCAACAGTCAGCATAAAACGGTCACAAGCGTTTGTGGTACAGTCACTTGCGCATTCGGATGAGCAGTCCCGATTAGGAACGGTGGCAATGAAAACGTGACCTTGCTTCTAGTGTTATGGGATGTTGCACACCCCCAGACTACCACTCAGACCTCGTTACTGTCCGCGATGGCAGACCTGTTTTCGTTCCTCGATAACGCCCCGCAAGAGGACGAAAGCGAAAACGTACCCACTTCGGGTCAAAAGCGGAAAGCGAGCCCTGGCAATGCCGATCTGGGTAGGCTGCCACCGGCGCAGCGTGAAGTTGTCGAGAGACCAGTCAAACGACTCCGTGCTGCAAGCCCAGTTCCTGTTGTGGTTGATGAGTTTCAGACGGAAGCGAAGCGTGAGATGGCTGCGAGCGGTGGGCTGACGGGTCCTGTCGAAGAGGGTTCGAGACTGGAGCTTCGACATCAGGTATGTGACGCCACGGGGCTTTACCATCCGTTCTTATGCTGCTCAGGTCCGACATCAAGTCGCCATCCCTCCCGGCTATGATTATGTTCCCATCGCGAAACATGTTCCCCCCTCAAAACCCGTTCGGGAATACAAATTCACTCTCGATCCGTTCCAGCAAGTTTCTGTGTATGCTATCCAGCGCAACGAGAGTATTCTCGTATCGGCCCACACTAGCGCCGGTAAGACCGTGGTAGCAGAGTACGCTATCGCGCAGTGTCTCCAGAACCGGCAACGCGTCGTATATACCAGTCCAATCAAAGTGAGTCAATTCAAGTCCACAATTGTACGTGCTGAGAGATGAACGTGTTTGGGTTCATATAGGCTCTCAGTAATCAAAAGTATCGCGAAATGCTCGCTGAATTCGGCGATGTGGGTCTCATGACGGGAGATGTTACTATCAACCCATCCGCAACTTGCTTGGTCATGACGACAGAGGTGAGCGTCCTATCACACTTCGGAGCATACAGTTCATCATCGAGTCAGATTCTGCGTTCCATGTTGTATCGTGGCTCTGAAATCATGCGAGAAGTCGCATGGGTCATATTCGACGAGATTCACTACATGCGAGATAAGGAACGTGGTGTAGTCTGGGAGGAAACTATTATTTTACTCCCTCACAATGTCCGATACGTGTTTCTGTCAGCCACCATTCCTAACGCCATGCAATTCGCACAGTGGATATGCAAGTCCCACGAACAGCCATGTCACGTCGTATACACCGACTTCCGGCCCACACCCCTACAACACTACCTCTTTCCCGCCGGTGGCGAAGGCATCTATCTAGTAGTCAATGAGAAGGGCGAGTTCAAGGAAGATAACTTCAGCAAGGCAATGGGAACTTTGCAGGAAAGGATGGGGGAAGATCCCGCTGACCCCCAAAGTGGTAAAGGGCGTAAAGGAAAATCCAGAAAGGGCGGTGAAAAGAAAGGTACGTGATACTCCACCACGATCGACAGCTCCCTCATTGTCTCGTAGGGTCTTCTGACATCTCCAAGATTATCAAAATGATTATGCTCAAAAATTACAACCCCGTCATTGTCTTTGCATTTAGCAAGCGAGAATGCGAGGCACTGGCTTTGATCATGTCCAAATTCGAATTCAACTCGAATGATGAACAAGAACTGGTCGCGACTGTTTTCCAAAATTCCATCGAAAACCTTTCCCCAGACGATCGCAGTCTCCCTCAGATAACGAACCTCCTTCCCCTTCTAAAGCGTGGGATTGGCATCCATCACGGTGGTCTTCTACCGATCTTGAAGGAAGTTATCGAGATCCTCTTCCAGGAAGGCCTCATCAAAGTACTTTTCGCGACCGAAACATTCTCTATCGGTCTCAATATGCCCGCAAAGACCGTCGTGTTCACAGCAGCCCGCAAATTTGATGGACGCGAATTTCGGGACCTCTCTTCCGGAGAATACATCCAGATGTCGGGTCGTGCAGGTCGTCGCGGTTTGGATGACCGTGGTGTCGTCATTATGATGTGTGACGAGAAGCTTGAACCCGCCTCCGCAAAGACGATGATCAAGGGAGAGGCCGATCGACTCGATTCTGCCTTCCATCTTGGGTACAATATGATTTTGAATCTTCTCAAAGTGGAAGGGGTGAGTCCCGAGTACATGCTTGAACGGTGTTTCTTCCAGTTTCAGAGTAGCGCTGGAATTCCAGTGCTGGAAAAAGGTTCGTCGTACGAACGATAGCCACACGCTGTTTGTTTCGCTCACACCAACCACCCAGACTTGAGGGCGGAGGAGAGGCGGCGGGACTCGATACACATCCCAGACGAACACCTCGTTGCTGCATACTACGACTGCCGCCAACAACTTGATCAATTGGGGGAGGACTTCCGAGCGGTGATCACGCACCCGACATACAGCCTACCCTTCCTTCAACCTGGCCGACTCGTTCACGTCAAGTACAAAGACGCCGACTTTGGCTGGGGTGTAGTTATCAACTTTCAAAAACGCGTCAAGTCAAAGGTCAGTCTACATTCTCTGGCGCCGCGCGACCCATTATCCAACTCACGTATTCTAGACCAAGTCAGAATTCCAGATCGACGATGTCCCTCCACGCGAACAGTATATTGTCGACGTTCTCTTGTGCTGTGCATCGGGGGCCACCCTTCCCAAAGACAGGAACATTACTACGCCAACACCAGGCGGCATTCTACCTTGCCCACCAGGGGACAGGGGCGTTCCACTCATCGTCCCGGTCTTGTTGTCGACAGTCGAGGCGTTGAGTCATATTCGAATATTCTTGCCAAAGGATTTGCGACAAGATCAAGCTCGAGACACCGTCTGGAAGAGCGTGTTGGAGGTGCAGCGTAGGTTCCCCGACGGAATAACGTTGCTCGATCCAGTCGAGAACATGGGGATCAAAGACGAAAAGTTCCTCAACCTTGTCAAAGTGAGGTTCGATCGGAGCGCGCTACCTATCTTGCTCACGCCTCTCGCCTTGTCATTAGAAAATCGAGATCATGGAGAAAAAGATGTTTTCCAACCCTCTCCACAGGGACCCTCGTCTCCCACACCTGTATACTCTCTATGCCCAGAAACAGGTGGCGCAAACGAACATCCGGGCATTGAAGAAACGGATCTCGGCAACGCAAGATGTTCTGCAACTCGAGGAGCTCAAGTGCCGAAAGCGCGTGTTGCGACGGCTAGGCTTCACGAATTCGTCAGACATTGCAGAGATGAAAGGTCGTGTTGCGTGTGAAATCAGCACTGGCGACGAGCTGTTGCTCACCGAGTTGATTTTCAACGGCGCTTTTAACGCGCTGCTACCAGAACAATGTGCCAGCTTACTGAGCTGTTTCGTGTTCACGGAAAAGGTTAGGCGCTACTCTCACCCCATGGGATACGGTGGGCTGACACGGGCACACAGAGCGAGCAGCAGACAAAGCTCACTGAGGAGCTTGCGGCACCTTTGCGTGTGATGCAAGAGCTGGCTCGGCGTATCGCCAAGGTATCTCAAGAATCAAAGCTGCCTCTCGTCGAGGACGAATACGTCCAGTCGTTCAAGGTAGAACTCATGGACGCGGTGATTCAGTGGTGTCGCGGGGCATCCTTTTCAGACACTTGCAAGGTGGGGTATTCACATGACCATTCTCGACTTGTAAATTCATCCCCTGCCCCTCTTCCTTTTTTCCAGTTGACGGACCAGTTCGAAGGCAATCTCATCCGTGTATTTAGACGACTGGGCGAACTCTTACGACAAATGACGCAGGCCGCCAAGGTCATCGGAGACTCGGAGCTACAAGAAAAGTTTCAGAAGGCATCAGAAATGCTTGAACGGCCAAACTCGGTCATCTTTTGTTCTTCGTTGTATCTCTAGAGTTGTCTACGATCATATAATCTCACTGGAAACTAGCCTGTCTTTCATTCTTGAGACGACTATGGTACACACATTCGATTTCATTGGGTTACTAGTACTACATTTTCCACGACAAACCCCATTTACGGCTGCCTAACGCGGAAACGAACAGCCTCATCGGCGGGCTTGATTCCTGGAAGGGGCCTAGCTCCCCCGGGAAGATCAAGGCCAGCGGCAATGCGGTCCGAAAGCTCTTGGTGGACGCAAGCCCAGTATGAGACTAATAAAGACAGTCAGATAGGCAGAAGAGACACCGCTAAAGCGAAGCTCACGGATCCTCGACTTGATCTCAGGGCTCTTCACGCCGCGGACATGCCCGACGATGTTGTTGACAAGGTGTTCACGATCAACGTCTTTCATGACAGTAGTGTAAAGGACACGTGGCTGTTCAAAGTCCACTGTAGAATCAAGTTCAATCACCTAGCTTCCCTTGGTGGAGATGTGGATGACTAACATTCGGTGACTTCGCTCAAGTCCCAGTAAGCACCACCGATCCATCTCTCGTGAGTAGCATCGCGGTCCGGGTCTCGAGCAGCACCGTAGGCAGAACCCTTGTTCCTGAGGTACGTCAAGGGAGCGATGGTGCTCTGGTAGTTGGGGCGAGGACCCTGGTTGTCGATGGCCATGAAGCCGTCGCGCTGGAAGTTGGCAATCGGAACAACGGCCTGGTTAACAGGAATCTGTGCGTAGTTGACACCAAGACGGTGACGGTGGGTGTCTGGGTAGGAGAAGAGACGAGACTGCAAGACAGGGTCAGAGGAAGGCTCGAAGTAGGGAATGGTGTGGGAGGGAGAGAAAGCAGCCTGGGTTAGAATTCTGTTAGGCCAGGTGACAATTCAGTAGGAAAGGTAAACCGACTTGTTCAACCTCGGCGAAGTAGTTCTGAACGTTTTCGTTCAACACGAACTTGCCGATAGGGACCAAGGGGTACTCCTTGTGAGGCCAGACCTTGGTGAGATCCAAAACGTTGTAGCGGAAGCGTTCTGCTTGCTCAGGTGTCATTATTTGCTAACACGCGAATATTATTGATTAGAGCCCCTCTTCATTGGGTACAAGTACGCACGATATAGACCGTCCAAGAGGGGTATTTTTTTGCCTCAATGGTTTCGAAGAGTGCTTGGATACCGTAGTCTGGGTTTTCACTACTGAGTCTACCCGCGGTGGCGTTGTCGAGGGTCTGAAACAAATAAGAATGGACATCCGCACTGAATGGGAAATAATTCGAACCTTGAAACCACCGTCAGCGATGAGGTGGATCTGGGTGTAGACCCAGCTGCCATCATCCTTGACGAACTTATAAGTGTGGCCGGAGTAACCGTGCATGTTGTGATAACCATCAGGGGTCCCGCGATCGGAGAAGAGGATCGTGACCTGGTGAGCGGACTCTGGGTTTTGTGTAAGGTAGTCCTGCAGTGTGTCTAACTAAAGAGCGCGGGTAACAAGAAACACGGACTCATACCCAGAACATGTCAGGATCTTTCAAGTGAGTTTGAGGGTCACGCTTCTGTGTGTGGATGAAGTGCGGGAATTTGGCGGGATCTCTGATGAAGAAGACGGGCGTATTGTTGAACACCCAGTCGAGGTTTCCCTCTTCAGATCTGATCTTGATAGCAAAGCCACGGGGATCACGGGCAGTATCCGCAGATCCAGATTCACCACCGACAGTGGAGAATCGGACGGTGGCACGGTGTGTCTTATCAACCTCGGTGAAGAGCTTGGCAGAGGTAATGTCGCTCAGGCTGTGGGTCAGTTTAAAGTAACCATGTGCACCAGCACCCTTGGCGTGGACCTAGAGTGCTGATGGTGAGGAGCAAGCAAGGTGGATTGACCTATGCAGTGAACATACGACACGCTCTGGGATACGCTCACGATCAAAGTGGGCGAGGAGATCAATGTGGTGGAAGTCTGGAGATATCGCGGTTAGATAGGAGGTATACACAGTCGTGCCCGGGACAAACCCTGGAGCAGGAGGGGGCCAAGGTCGCCAACGCGCTGAGCAGCGTACGGCTCTGCGACGGCGGCGCCGTTTGAGGTGGTGTAGACAGCACCGTCTTTGGTGCCAACGACTTGAGCAGAGGGCATTCTGGAGGGAGATAAGGATGGAAGAAGAAGGGAGACGTGCGAGGGTATATAAGAGGGGCAGCGCAGTCATTTTCAAGTCCGCTGATTCAACGATGTCACAGACAGATTAGTTTGAAGGGGGAAAAGAAACCAGTCAGACGATATGTTTGGAACTCAGAATGTCTCGGGCATCCTCGACAAGGAAAGTGTCGCACCGGCAGCCAATCATTGTGCGCGGAATAGATCCGTGTTTCATCAATATTGCAATTGGCCGCTCTCACGGCGCAGGGCGATGCTACGCCCATGATATTCATCATCACCTATTGAGTTATTTCTGCGCGACTAAACTCCTCCGCGGCGCCGGTGTTCTTTGATGGGCAGATTCGTTTCCGCGAAGGCCTCTCAAGTGGCCTCTGATCGACGTCGACCGATTGGCAACAGGCATTTATTTAAACTCGCACCACTCCATGCAAAGCGATGGTTCCAATTGCAACTCAACAGTGAATAGGGCGCAACCCAACAACCCCCTTAAGTACTCAGCTGTGAGATTGGTAACGATGCTGACAGAATCGGGGATATCGATGCGGCGACCTGGCTCATCTCGATGGCGTGACTCCAGATGCTTTGTTTGAACCTCCTTTGAATCACAATCTTCACGCCAGGTATACTCCGCTGCTTATTGAGGGTGGTGTTCTCACCATCTCCGAGGTCTCCGCATCACTTCTCGATGGTAATGCGGTCAATCGTCTATGAGGCTCTCTAGGCGATGGACCCCCAAGCCTTCTCCCCCATATCTTCCATCACGCTCCTCCATACCACTCCTCCGGAACCGTCGGCCTCTAGTTGCTGCGAGCTTGCTGTGAGTGCGTATGGTACGCCCCTATCCCCCCCAGTGCTGACGCCTTTCACAAGCGGAA